>OZ038380.1:51858365-51910865 GCA_964036045.1 Eutreptiella sp. 'Long Island Sound 2002'
TGGTCCCAAAACGGCCCATTTCCAAGGCATTTTGGGATTTTCCATGGCCCAAAACGCTCCACCACGGGCTCAAAACGGCCTAAAAGCACTTGTTTGAGCATCCCAAGTGGTCTGGGAACAACTTTGGAAAAAATCATTTTTTTCGCCTTGGGGACCCTGGTGGACCCACGGTTGGCCCCAGTGTGCGTGGGCTGGCCGGCCCTCCGGCTGCACCAAGTGACCACTGGTACGGGGGTCTACGTGTCTCATTGGGCGATTCTGAGGCTCGGAAACCATAAAAAGTGGGGGGTTGCGGGTGGCCTAGGTGCCCTCGGAATTCGTTTTTGAGCCACGTAGCCCAAGATACGGCCCGTTCTTGGTTTCGGGGTGCTGGTGCACATTGCGCAGTTTTTGGGGCTTTTTGGCGCCTTTTTGGGCCGTTTCTCGGACATATCGTGGAGTTAGAGGGTACCAAAGGTCCCTTGGTCACGAGAAATTCAAGCCGCACGTGGAGTGTAGCAGCCGTTTGCCTTCCTTTGGCTGTTTTGAACCCTTACTAGGGCTGCTTTGGGCGAAAAATGGCTGTTTTTGGCCCAAAACTGCGCAGATTTGGGAGGGCACCTCCCGACCTGGTGCCACCGCCCCGGGCCGCCACCAGTGAGTTTTTGGCTCAAAATTTGGATTTGGCAACGGCACCACCTAGGCTGTAGGATGGCTAAAGTAGAGTCAGGCCCGAGGCCCTGGGAAGGTGCAATTGCCAAAACGGCACGGAGACGTGCTTGTTGTTGCTTGTTGTTGCTTGTTGCTTGTTGCTTGTTAGCTAAATTTAAGGGGAGAGGGGTGTAGTAATATATATATATATATATATATATATATATATATATATATATATATATATATATATATATATATATATATATATATATATATATATATATATATATATATATATATATATATATATATATATATATATATATATATATATATATATATATATATATATATATATATATATATATATATATCCTCCAATCTACACCCCTCTCCCAACTCTAGGTGGCTCCACCACACGGCTCTAAGGTACGTGCGAAGGGCACAAAGTGGTGCATACATGTGGTGGAAGGGGCTAAACTCGGTCAAAGCGGGCTCAAAACGGGCTAAAAACACTTGTTTGAGCACCCCAAATGGTCCAGGATCACTTTTGGAAAAACGCGTTTTTGACCCATTTTTGACCCATTTTTGGTCCCAAAATGGCCCATTTTCAAGGCATTTTGGGAGTCTCCAGGAGCCAAAACCCGTCCCCACGGGCTCAAAATGGGCTAAAACCACTTGTTTGAGCATCATAAATGGTCCAGGATCATTTTTGGAAAAACGCGTTTTTAACCCATTTTTGACCCATTGTTGGTCCCGAAACGGCCCGTTTTCAAGGCATTTGGGGATTTTCCATGGCCCAAAACGCGCCACCACGGGCGCAAAACGGCCTAAAAGCACTTTTTTGAGCATCCCAAGTGGTCTGGGAACAACTTTGGAAAAAATGATTTTTTTCGCCTTGGGGACCCTGGTGGACCCACCGTTGGCCCCCACTCGGCGTGGGCTGGACAGCCCTCCGGCTGCACCAAGTGACCACAGGTACGGGGGTCTACGTGTCTCGTTGGGCCGTTCTGAGGCTTGGAAACCATAAAAAGTGGGGGGTTGCGGGTGGCCTAGGTGCCTTCGGAATTCGTTTTTGAGCCACGTAGCCCAAAATACGGCCCGTTCTTGGTTTCGGGGTGCTGGTGCACATTGCGCACTTTTTGGGCCTTTTTGGCACCTTTTTGGGCCCTTTCTCGGACATATCGTGGAGTTAGAGGGCACCAAAGGTCCCTTGGACACGAGAAAGGCAAGCCGCACGTGGAGTGTAGCAGCCGTTTGCCTTCGTTTGGCTGTTTTGAACCCTTACGTTTCGCGCGGGCTTGGGGGCTGTTTTGGGCCAAAAATGGCTGTTTTTGGCCCAAAACTGCGCAGATTTGGGAGGGCACCTCCCGACTTGGCGCCACCATCCCGGGCCGCCACCAGTGAGTTTTTGGCTCAAAACTTGGATTTGGCAAGGCCACCACCTAGGCTCCAAGATGGCTACATGGGCAAATGATCCGAAGCGTTGGGACAAAGCAATGGCCAAAACGGCAAGGAGACGTGTTGTTGTTGCTTGTTGCTTGTTGCTTGTTGCTTGTTGCTTGTTGCTTGTTGTTACACCCCTCTCCCCAACTCTAGGTGGCTCCACCATACGGCTCTAAGGTACATGCGAAGGGCACAAAGTGGTGCATACATGTGGTGGAAGGGGCTAAACTCGGTCAAAACGGGCTCAAAACGGGCTAAAAACACTTGTTTGAGCATCCCAAATGGTCCGGGATCACTTTTGGAAAAACACGTTTTTCACCCATTTTTGACCCATTTTTCGTCCCAAAACGACCCATTTTCAAGGCATTTTGGGATTTGTCATGGGCCAAAACGTGTCACCACGGGGTCAAAATGGGCTAAAAACACTTGTTTGAGCATCCCGAATGGTCTAGGATCACTTTTGGAAAAATGCGTTTTTGACGCATTTTCGACCCATTTTTGGTCTTGAAACGGCCCATTTTCAAGGCATTTTGGGATTTTCATGGCCCAAAACGCGCCTCCACGGGCTCAAAACGGGCTAAAAACACGTGTTTGAGCATCCCGGGTGGTCTATGAACAACTTTGAAAAAAATCTTTTTTTTCGCCCCGGGGACCCCGGTGGACCCACCGTTGGCCCCCGCCATGCACGGGCCGGGCTGGCCTCCGGCTGTACCAAGTGACCACTGGTACAGGTGTCTAGGCGTCTCGTTGGGCGATTCCGAGGGTTGGAAACCACAAAAAGTGGGGGGTTGCGGGTGGACTAGGTGCTCACGGAATCGGGTTTTGAGCCACGTAGCCTAAGATACGGCCCGTGCTTGGTTTCGGGGTGTTGGTGCACATGGCGCAGATTTTGGGGCTTTTTGGCGCCTTTTTGGGCCCTTTCTCGGACATATCGTGCAGATGAAGGGCACTAGAGGGCTCTTTGACATGGGGAAGTCACGCCGCACGTGCAGTGTAGCAGCCGTTTCCCTTCGTTTGGGCGTTTCGCCCGGCTTTGGGGGCTGCTTTGGGCGAAAAATGGCTGTTTTTGGCCCAAAACTGCGCACATTTGGTGGGGCACCTCCCGACTTGGCGCCACCGCTCCGGGCCGCCACCGGTGAGTTTTCGGCTGAAAAGTTGGATTTGGCAAGGGCACCACCTAGGCTCTAGGATGGCTAAAGTAGAGTCACGCCCGAGGCGATAGGAAGGGGCAATGGCCAAAACAGAACGGTGACGTGCTTGTTGTTGTTGTTGTTGCTTGTTAGCTAAACTTAAGGGGAGAGGGGTGTAGTAATATATATATATATATATATATATATATATATATATATATATATGTATATATATATATATATATATATATATATATTTACATATATATATATATATATATATATATATATACATACATATATATATATATATATATATATATATATATATATACATATATATATATATATATATATATATATATATATATATATATATATACATATATATATATATATATACATATATATATATACATATACATATACATATATATATATATATATATATATACATATACATATACATATATATATATATATATATATACATACATATATATATATATATATATATATATATATACATACATATATATATATATATACATATATATATATATATATATATATATATATATATATATAGTCATAGTCATAGTCATAACCACTTATCATGCCGTCTACTGGAGTTACCGGGCATCTCGCGCCGACAGGTGGTTCCTGCCTTGCTCGATCCCGTGGGTCCCAGGGCTGCCTGAGGTGGCCCACAGCATGACGGAGGACCCAGAGGACCGGGGATACCGGTCAACCAGGCTTTGGGGGCAGTGGCGACTGCAAAGCGTTAGCATTAGCAACGGCGACGGACGCTGGCCCGTTTGTTCGCCGGGGGTAAGGGGGCAAGGCACAGCAATGCAGCAGCATCGCAACAAGCAGAATGCAAAGGCTTCACCGTCCGGCGCAAAGCGGCAACCAAGGCACAAAGCAGCACGCATGCGGCGGAGCAAGAGCGGACTCTCCGTTGTTCGTGTACCCCCGCCACCGTGGAGACGTCCATCACCCGTGACCCCACGGAATCCACTGTCAGTTGCGTACTCGTAAATACCCACCACCCCTGACTCCTCATATCCCACTGCCAGCACGCAATAACCCTTTTCTGCACAGCCAGGATTTCTGGGAGGCTCCAGCCTAGCCTGGCCCTCAGCCTTCATCGCCCCCGTGTCCCCACAATGTACGCCGCCGACCCACCGCATCAGTCCCCTAGTATAGTCCAGATACACGGTATCAACTCCACGTCCCCGTGGCCTTGAGCAGCACCCACACCCCAGATTTATATACTGTGCCGGCACCCCTTGTCAGGGGCCAGAACCCAATCAGCTTCGAGGCATCCTCTTGCCCACGTATAATATAACCTGAGGGTCTACAGCACCCCCCTGACAGCTTGAACCTCAAACTAGTGGTTGCGTACAAAGTAATCGCGATGCTGAGCGTGAGAAATTTCCACACTTTCAAAAACTATGCAAAGAGAACTCGAGGGGCAAGTTCATCTTGCACCGTTGGGAGCAATTGCTGAAGTGGGTGAAGCTGCATGAAGAGGATTTGTTTTTGCTTGTTCGGGTCACGTATTTTTCGATTCTTTGCCACCATTCTTTTTGCATTCTTTTATTGACTGTGTCAGGCAAACTACGCCCCAGCCGGAAGCGTAAGCGGCGACAAGCGGCTGGCAAAAGGACACCATATATTGTTTTGGAGAGAATTCTAAAAGGATGGGTTGGCAACAACAACATCTTGCTAGACTAGCTATAGGTCGGACAAAGATAGGTGCTATGCCAAGCGAGTTTATGAGCAAGCGCTATGTGCCTCACTTGCGGAAGGTTGTTGGGAGCAACGCCATTGCTATGGCTCTATTTGATTGCGCTCATGCCCACATGACCGAGGAAGTCAAACAAAAGTTTGATAAGTTTGGCAAAAGTGAGATAACGGATAGTCTACACCCCAAATTGCATGAGTTTCTACCCAACCCCGCATGTATGCACCAAAAGGGGAAGGTGACGAAAAAATGTAGCCCTAGCTGCATGAGTTTCTGCCCCAAAACACCGATTCATGCACCAAACGGTAAGGTGACGGGTGGTTTGCACCCCAAAGTGCATGACTTTTACCCAAAAACACCGATGTATGCACAAAAAAGTGAGATAACAGATAGTTTGCAACCTCAAAGTCCATGAGTTTCTACCCCCAAGCCACGCATGTATGCACCAAAGGGGGAGGTGACGTAAAATCTGTAACCCGGGGTGCATGAGCCTACACCCCAACACACCCATCTATGCACCAAACGGGTAGATTAACGAATAAACTGCCCTGCAAAGTGCAGGAGTGTGGACCCCAAAACACCGATCTATGCACCAAAAGGGTGAGTTCACAAATGGTCCGCAAGTGCAAGAGGTCATATCCAAAAGCACCCATCCGTGCACCAAAAAGGTGAGTTCATAGATGCGCTTCACCCCCAATGTGCATAAGTGTCAACCCAAAAACACCCATCTATGACCAAATGGGGAAATTGACCGATAAACTGCCCCGCAAAGCGGAGGAGTGTGGACCCCAAAGCATCGGTCTATGCACCAAAAGGGTGAGTTCACAAATGGTCTGCAAGTGCATGAGGTATATGCAAAAGCACCCATCGGTGCATCAAAATGCTGAGTTCATAGATAGGCTTCACCCCAATGTGCATACGTGTGATTCCAAAAACACCCATCTATGCACCAAAAGGTGCGAAGTTGGGGAATTTGTGGGTATAAACACATGCATATTGGGGTGAAGACTATTTGTCAGCTCACATGTTTGGTGGATAGATTCGTTTTTGGGGCGATAGACGAATGCACCTTGGGGTGCATTCGTCAACTCATCCTTTTGGTGAATGGATGGGTGTTTTGCAGTATAAGCCGATGCAGCTTGGGCCGAAGACTATGGGTCTATTTACCCAAAGAGGTGAGATGATGGGTAGTCTACACGATCACTTGCATGAGTTTCTACCCTAAAACACCGATGTATGCACCAAAACAGTGACTTGACGGATGGTCCACACCCCCACAAGCATTGGCTTCTACCCCAAAACAGTGACTCATGAACCACAAGGTAGGGTGACGGATGGTTTGCACCCCAATGAGGTGACGGATACTCTACGGATACTCTACGGGCCAAAAAGCATGGCTTTCTACCCCGAAACCTTGCATGCTTGCAACCCAAACCGTAAATTGACGGAGACCCCCCCAGACGGCAGGTGTGACACTGCAAATCCCCCCACTTGTAGCCCACTTGTGATTTTGTCTCAAGCGTTGGGGACCCCCCAGACGGCAACGGTGACGTAGCCAATCGGCCCACTTTTGGGGCACTTTTGATGTTGTCCCCCGCTCTGAAGCGTTGGGGAGCCCCCCAGACGGCATGGGTGGCGTAGCTAATTTGCCCACTTGTGGCCCACTTCTCATGATGTTCCCCAGTCTATTTCCCGTTCTGAAGCGTTGGCGACCCCCTACACGGCAAGGGTGACATAGCTAATCGGCCCACCTATCGGCCATTTGTGATTTTGTCTTTCGCTGTGAAGCGTTGGGGATGCCCCATACGGCAAGGGTGACGCAGCCAATCGGCCCACTTATGGGGCACTTTTGGTGTTGTCCCCCGTTCTGATACGTTGGGGACGCCCCCAAGCGGCAGGGGTGACGTAGCCAATCAACCCACTTGTCGCCCAATTCTTATTCTATTCCCCGGTCGGGGCAGGGGTCGCGTAGCCAATCGACCCACTTGTGGGCCAATGCTGATTTTCCCCCCAGGTCTGAAGCATTGGGGACCCCCCCAGACGGCAGGGGTGACGTGGCCACTCTGCTCACTTGTGGGCCACTTTTCATTTTGTCCTTCCCTTTTTCCTTTTGCCCTTCGTGTTTGCAACAGTGTCCTCTAGCAAAGCTGTGCGGATCGTCCCGGGGAATGCGCGAAGAAATCGGTCACAATGAGTCTGGTGGACACGGATGATACCCTTGGAATACGCATGCAGTGTACTATTACTTGGCTGCTTGTGGAATTCTACCCTTGAGCCGATGTGGGTCGGCCGGTCAGCCGCCAGGGTCCCTAGAGGGGGGTCAGCGGGTACCCCAACATACATACCTCAAAATGATCCCCATGGCGCACTGATCATTTTGAACATACACAAATGGGGTAAGAAAAAATTTCAGAAAAAAATTGCTCATTAGCTCAGGGTCCCATCAGCCCAGGTCAGGTCAGGGGTCAAAAAATTTTCTGTGTTTCTCAAATATTTTTGAAATCTCCACAAAATTCTGAGTATTTTGAGTATAGACACGTGGGAAAAAAATACCCCCTCAGATAGATAGTAACTAACTAGATATTAACTGACCAACTAGGTGGGCACTACCCCGCACATCGATGCGTTGCCCAAAGCTTGAACTGCAGCCATAGCGCTACGGAAGTGGGTGGTCGCCGAGGGAGCCTCTAGTGGCTCCGTGGCCTAAGCGACCCCCACCGGTGTTGATGGACTCGAGGTGGCCAGGGCCTTACTCGGCACGAGGAATGTGAGAGGCCGCGACCAATCGATGACATCCGCAAGTGGAGGGCGTGATTCGACGTAGCGCGCCCAAGATTGAAGCGGCCAATGAGCGGCCACTCGCGGGGGGATCCGCAATGGACACGGGAGGCCGCAACTCAAGGGGCTTGGCCATCTCCTTCCATGTGTCCGAGAATTGGTCCCAAGAGCGGTTGCCCACCACGTACCCATGTGTAACCCAAACGCTTTGCATTCCGCACACCTCTTGTGATGTTGAGTGTTCATTCTGCATGCGGAAGAATGTACACTGCGAGAAGCAGTATAGTATGCAACACGGGTTGCACAAAGCATATGTCTCATTTGGATTCAACGGTGTTGTGAATGCACCATGAAAACCGAATTACGAATGGAAATGATGTCCGTGATGTTGTCTATTGCATGCAGCGTGTTGGGGAGGAATGAGAACCTTTTGAAACACTGTTTTTCACCGTTTTTAACCGTTTTCCCCGTTTTCTCCGTTTTTCATGGCCACGGTGGTGAGTTGGTGAGGGCGGTGGCGGTGACCTTACAGCCCTGGAGTCTGGTGACGGGAGGGACCTGCTTCTGGTACAAACCTTCGCTGGTATCGCAATTGAAACTGCAGCTTGCGGGTTCCAGGTCACACATGTTTGGCATCTCTCACCATTGGGAGAAATTGAGCTGCAAAAAAGCTAGTCCTGTCACCAAGGAAGGTCACGTGCCCTTTGTGGTTGTAGGTAGCAGTTCTTGGGTGTGCCCATGGTTTCTCTCCCTGACGCAATCCCTCCTGAGTCATTGGGAGTCATGTTGCTCGAAACATGCAGTCTTGCTGCTCTGTAGAGGCAAACGATTTATGTAGGTCTGCTTGCGTGGTGCACACACAGTCATGCATACACAGATCTCCCCATTGCTGGAGGTTTGCTCTGTCAAATTGAGCGTGTCGGTGTTCTTGTTGGATTCTTGCTGCACTTCATTTTAACCTAACCTGAAGTGTGCTTGCAGCTGTGTATTTTATGGACCTACAGCAAAGCACAGCAGCCCAAAGCATGCACTGCACAACGCATCATCGCATCAGTACAGCACAGCACAGCACAGCACACCAGAGCACAATATGGCAGGGCACTGTGCAGCAAAGCAGTGAAGTAAAGCAATACATTCAATGATTGCACTTCGCACTCTTCTCTATTTCGGAGGCTAGTGTGATTTGGGCGGGCTGCAGCACTCCTTGCAAGCAATATTCCCCCAGCTGGTATTCTCATTCCGTGTGAGCAGCTGCTCAGCCATTCCCCAACAGACCCAGCCCCTGCCCGGAAGTGCCTAGTGCAGTGACTTTTTCAGTTGTGTCTAGGGGCTGCAGTGCTGTTTGCACCATTTGCTCCTTTTTTGTAAATAGAAAGAGAGCTTTTGCTGTGCCAAACACAATCTGTGTAAATGATAAGGTACCGGCTTTCTTGTGCAGAGTTACGCCTGACGTTTGTGCTCAGTTGTACAGCAAGGCTTGGTGATGCGTGCACATCACTGTTGGACTTATGTCTCTCCACATATTTGTCTCTTGTCTTTGTAAACAGAATTTTGTGTTCCATTTTGTTTTTTTCTCGGATAACCTTTTGCACCTCTGGCATACAAAACCAATGGGGGTCGCAGTAGTGGAGGGCACAAAGGGGTTTCAAATCAACTGTGGTACCAAGGAACCACCAAGTGGCCCAACCACAGAAAGACCCAAAAATAGGTTTTCAGTATTCAAAGCAAGAAGGTACTCCACATGTAGAGCCGAAGTACGAGGAAGTACAGAGGTATTTTCAAATGATGTTTGTAAAGCGAAAGATACCAATCAAACATCCTTGCATACAGTGCCTACAATAGGGCTGTCAATTAGCAAGTGGTTTTGTGTTGTTTTTTTTTGGTGTTGTACATGATTTCTGGAACTTTTCTGGGCTAGCAGTAAGATTGTTTAAAACAAAAAAAGGAGGGGTGAGTTGACGGATGTTCTGCACCCCAAGGTGCATGAATTTATACTCCAAACTACCCATCTATGCACCAAAAGAAAAGCTGACTTGACAAATAGTCTGCACCCCAAGGTGCAAGATTTGCAGACCATCCGTCAATTTGCCCTTTTTGTGCATAGATGGGTGTTTGGGGGTATAAACTCATGCACATTGAGGTGCAATTTATCTTTCAGCTCAACCTTTCGGTGCAGTGATGGGTGCTTTTGGGATAGAAACTCATGCACCTTGGGGTGCAGACCATCCGTCAACTCACCTCATTCGCAGTCATCAGCATGGAAGTGTTGGTGCAGGTGTCCACCCACAAGACATCACCGCAACACATTACCACCAGACAGTCCCACAGACCAGGGGCCTGCCATGCCGACCGGCCCTCTGCTTTACTTCAGGCAGTCAGCAACGTCACTGAGGATCCCGTGGCAGAAATCAAGAAGGTATGGTGTGCCGGTCTGCACTGGCCGCCTGTGTGGCGCATATCCTGCAAGCCAGTGCCCCACACGGGTGCATGTCTCCCGAAGGGGGAGCGAGTTGGGGCAGAGCACGACGCCCCCTTCGGGGGTGAGGCTAGGGTGTGTGGAGGGTGACTGTCCCTGAGGGGGCGGGAGGCGAGTGGGTTTTGGGGTGTGAGGCGCACGCAGTACCCTAAAAGAGGGGGGGCGTGAGTCTGGGCCCACACGAATGTGAGATGCACCGACTCGCCATTTCCGCCCATCCCCCTGGTACCCCCTTTGACAGAGCGAAATGGGGGCAGTGTGTGTACTGGGGGGTTGCTGTTCTTGGGCCCATTGGGGGGCTGTTTGGAAGGGGCCGGGGTCAGGGCTGTGGGGTAAGTGAGGGGGTGGGGGGGAAGCCCGGGTGGTGGCCGCGGTGCGGGGGGGCTGAAGAGTGGTGCTGGTGCGGTGTTGGGTGCCGTGCGGCAGTGGGGAACCGCTGGTAGGGCAGGGGGAGGGGCGAGGCATGACCGTTGTGTGGGCATTCCTCCGTCCCGCACCGGGCCGTTGGGGCGGGTCCGGCTAATTGCGTCGCACGGCGTTGTGGATGCAGAGGGGAGGCACTGCATGGCGCTGGATATATTGTTAATGTGCAGAAGCTGTTAGTGGCAAAACCTCAGCCCAGTGTCGAGGTTTGTGTATAGGGGGGGGGGGGGGCAAGGGTGGTCGTAAATTGTTGGGATCTGCACGCTGTTGCAGGAGATGGCGGAAATGAAGGCCCGTCTGGAGGCAGAAATTGTGGAGTTGCAGAAGCAGGCGTCGGGTCAGAGTGACGGCAGTATGGATGAGGCGGAGGAGGCAGCGATGAAGGCAGCACTGCAGAAAGAGCGGGAGGAGGTGGAGCGTCTCAAAGCGGAGATGGAAGAAATGGCCAATCAGCAAATCGAGGAGGAGGACGAGAGGTTGCTGTTGGTGGTGTTTGTCACATGTACACACCGTTTGATGGGTGGGCGAAGGGTCCCAGTGGAGCCCTTCTGCGCTCCCCAGCCCTGCTGGATCCACAAGACAAGACCTCCACCATCAACACTCTCCCTCACCGCGCAGACAGGTCGAGCCGGGCGCGGTGGCATACCCCTCCAAACCGTGCACACCGTGCGCATCCCCTCGCCCCCCCCCCCCCCCCCATGGACACCCGCCCAGTGGTGTGGCCGCTTGCGCTACTGCTTTGGCTCAGGGCATAGTGGGTGCTGTGGGCTCAGCATGTTGCAGAAACACGTGAACCAGCCCCGAGCACGCGGCACGCTCTGCAGGGACCGCTGCCGCACCGCCCTCACGCCCGCTGTGTCTCTGGGCTCCATTCCCAAAGGGATTCTACACCGTGGGGGCATGGGCATGGAGACGGCTACAGAGGAAGGCCGCCCTGAGTGCAATGCCCCCTCGGGAGGGTACAAGGCAGGGCGGAGAACGGCCGGTGATTCTGAACCGAGGCTTACTAGAGTCACTGGGTGCCTTTGACCAAGAACGAAAGGAATACAACCCCTTGCAGGCGGGCATAAAGGCCCGAAACCGAAACACCAGCCTATAATCGCCGAAAAAGGGGCCCTTAAGTGCGCTCATGACTGCCAACAGCCGCGTTCAGGGAATCCACAACCGTCGGCGGTTCAATGTTAACCTCCTGCTGGTCATTTGCTGACCCGGGTTCCTGGATCGCTGTGACACGCAAGGCAACCCCTGGTCAGTGGAGGATAGCGCTAGCAGTTGCGATTAGTGAAGATTCGTGAAGGTTGGCTGCGAGGAACACGGTCACTGGCGTTCAGTGGCAGTCAGTGACGGTCAGTGACAGTTATGACGGTTCATGCGGGTCAAGGAGGTGGTGACGGTTGTCACCAGTCAATGAAGGTTGAGGATGGTCGGTGAGGGTTCTCGTGGCTCGCGAGTGTCGTTGGTATGCCAGTTCAATGTACCAATGGACTGGGGCCAGCAAGTCTTAGGGATGGCGTGACGCCAACTGTGGCCGTCACTTGGTGTACAGGCCATTGCTATCCTGTACTCGCCCTCACCGACCCTCGCTTGCCCACACTAAGTCTGATTCTTGCTCAGTGACCACGTTTGCCATGTTCAGTGTCCTTTGACGTTCTTGCACTGTGCAGTGATGATGCGAAGGCCCAGAGAGCATACGGCATCGACAGAGAGTGGAGCGTGGCCATAAGGGTGTGCTCCTGACATCCTAATCCACCCCACCAGCTGTTGCTACCAGACGAGCAAGCTGATAGGCCGGCTGCGTGCCGCTGCGTAGAGTGTCACCGAGGGTATTCCCAGAGTGACGTTTGACACCTCAGCACCCGCGGGGCTGGAGGGGGAGGTCCCAAACCACCCCCCTCCCTTCGACCCCCCTTCCCCGGCCCATGAGTGATTGGGCAAATTTTCTTCGGTGCCTTCGATGTATGCTTTCATTGTGCAGTGGACACGGCTGCTTGGCCGTAGCCTCCGTATGCCATTGAGGTTTGAAGAAGGCTTGGAACACCCTTTGTGGAACATGCAACATGGCAGCTTTGGGTTGTTGGATAGACACATGTTTTGTCAGGGGGTTGTTGTCCACAAATTCCTTGAGATCTAGGGCCAAGGGAGGGGCACCCGCCCCCCCCCTTGTGGTTGGTGGACCTGGGGCCCATGCAGCGATGGGGGGGGAGGGGAGGGTTGTCCCATTTCTTTGCTGACCTGGGTGTGCAGCACTGTGGCAGGCTGGATGCAATATCTGCCCCAAACGGCGCTCAGGGCGCGTGCTGCGCTGTCATCATCTCATGAGGGCATTGTGACCGGACGGCCAACATTCAAACTTTCAACAAGAACTCGGGGCAGCTCTGGTGCCACAACTTTTTCACTCACATTCACTCCTGTCATCTGCTTGGTACGCCTTCTGAGCCTAAGCTGGGCATAGAACCAGGTCCTCTACAGCAGCAAGGCAGGCCGCTGTTGCCCTCCTGGCGCAGCTGGGGGCCCTACACTCCAGTATCGCACATTTGCGGATTTGGTTTTGGATTTTGGGTGCTCCCCCCTTTTCATTGCGCCCCTGCTTTTTTTTTTTTACCCGCCCACACACAGTGTCTGTGCAACATAGAGGCCACGGCACAAGCGTGCGCAGGTGATGGCTGTAGTGCGCATATGTGCTGTATAGGTCGATGGTGAAGGGCTCAGAGATCCTCCCTCACGTAGAAATTTGGGCTTATTTAATCGATGCCTACTTGCACTGTACTTTGGAACAGGACATGGGCAAAAACTCCAGCCTTGAGGAGCCGAATCCGCATTTTGCGAACCTTCATTGCGACGACAGGCTGTCGCTGTCTTTGGTGTATCCGTTTGAGGTCGGCTCAACACTCATCGGGAAGAAAGATGAGGTCAGTCCTCCGAAGATCGAATTTAACGGCCTCGGTCTGTGTGCCTGTGTGGATTTTGAATCTTCGTGCATCCATACTGTGTCCGTATGAAACGCTATGAGAAGACAGGAGTGTGAGAGGCCATGGAGGGGTCACCTGAGGTTCATGGATGGCCAACGACAAATTGCAAGACATGACAAACCACTGAAAAAAAAGCAAATCCTGGCTGAATTTCGTTTTGTCATTGGCCTGTACGCGCAAAAGACTTCGAGTGGTGGACCCACTGAAGATCCATGTCATGCAGATGCATGGTTGGAAGTAGCTCATATTTCTGGCTACAATATCGATCCGGGGGCTGATACAGACCTTCAACAGAGTAAGATGGTGATTAATCAAATGTCCTGAGGCAGGACCAATGGTTGTGACCGGCCTTGTGTGGAGTGCACAGGGCCCTGGGTCAGTGGGGATGACGGTCTTGTGTGGAGTGCACAGGGCGGAAGGCATATGGGGTGCAGACCGGAGGTGACATCGCTCTCGAGCGCTGCGGGCATCAACACCCTTCGGGTAGTCCCCTGAGGGCCTGGGTCATATTCCAGCCACAAACACGTCAGAGGCCCCCTGCGATGGGTACTAGGGACCGGGTGTGGAGCCAGGGCCAGGGTTGGGTTCCAGCAGGCGGGACTATGGGGAGAGAGGTGCCGCCATGATGCTGAGGTGGGGATTGCCCTCGGGCTCACCCCACTGGCACGTACTATTACGCTGGTGTGGGCTGTTGGGCACCATGGGGATGTCGAGCGGTGGCAGTGATTGGCCGCATCTCATCCTCCTCCTCCTCCTCCTCCTATTTCTTTGCAAGACTGAATTCCAACAGCATGCGCGGTGAGTTTCACCATGATAACACCTTCCAGTGGAAGGTTTGCGTTTTGTTTTTGTGCACAACCATGTGCTTTGGGGCATTTGCCAAAGGGGTGCTCTCAACAACCCTACGATGGCCAATATGGGTGGCGGTATTTTTTTTGTTCCCATGAAATGGTCTGAAAAACGATGGGCCACTCCTGCACAACTCGTGGCTTCATGTGCTGATTTGCTTTCACATGAAGATCCTTTGTGCCCCCTGCATGCCATAGTGTCCATTTCGGGTACCAGAAAGCCTGACGAAGAACGACAACCAACCAGAAACAATGACAGACACTGGCAAACCAAACGTCTTAGGCCTAGCGATGAACCACAGGTAAGTTTGATCGAGGTATGGCATCAATGAAGGGCGCTTGTGTGAGGTTGCAGGTTGGTGGTCTGCACATGCAGCCATTACGGGGAGAGTATTAGCGTTGGTGCGCTGGGTGCGCGCCGGGCACGTGCCGGGCATCTTTTTCTTTATCATTCCCCACCCGTGCCTGTTTTTGCCCCCCCTCACCAAACAATCTGGAGAACCTTCTCGCCATGTCTAAGAATCTGGCCCATCCTTTGCACCCAGTTAATGACGATGGCAAGGGTGGTGTGGTGGTTGGAAGTGGTGGGAGTGACATTTTGTGTTTTTAAAATCTCATATTTCGGCTTATGCAAGGTGCCTTGCAGGGAAGGTTTGCAGTCTAGTGCGGTCTACTTGGGGGTCATCCCGAGGTGAGGATAAACTTGGGGCTAAAGATAGGATACTTAATACAAAGGTAGCGCACCGGGCATGCACCAGGCGCGCACCGGGCAAACATCCCCCCGCAGAGTTACAAGAGGTATTGGGATCAAACGTCCCGCGGCGTGCGCTTCCAGGTATTCACAAGGGGCACTGCATCGTGGAGCGGACGGAAGATGGGCACGTTTGGCTCGAGGCCCGCAACGGCCGCAGCTTGGTCAATGGCAAAGCAGTGCAGCGCGTGGAGTTGAAACACAATGACCGCGTGTGGCTGGGCACGGCATACGCCTTTTTGTTCAAGTTCCCAGGGAAAGAGGCGGAGGGCACTATCTTCCCTGAGGATGGTATGTACTTTTGCCACGCGCTTCTTTGAGCCTCACACACGGGGGAATGGGGTGGTGGTGGTGGGGGGGGTGCACAGGGCACCAATTTGGTGCAGTTGCAACTCATAAGTCTGATGTAGGATGTGCATGGGTCGGCCCTGCCTGCCCACCATAGTGAGGAGAGGGCCCAATGTCCCACTCTCACCCACCGGCATACAACTGTCTGGTGACAGGCAATAAACATTTAAATCTGCCACTCTCTTATTATCAAGCCTTAAAATAATATCAAGCATGCCTGATGATATTTTGGTCAATTGAAATAATATCAAGTACCCAATCTTCACAACCCTCAACACAGAATGCAATGCGCGGTGACTCAGGTTTTTGGGCTAAGGAAGAAGAGTGATTTCTTCGCCAAGAATGCAGTCATGGTCACTTGTCATGGAGGAGCCTTAGGTTTTGGCTTTGGTGTGACAAGTGCATGGTCCGCACCCAATACTATGCACCAACATCCTCAAGCCCCCTGGGGGCACTGCATACCAGAACCCTCCCAGCTTGAGGGCTGAAAGCACCAACGGGGATATATCGGCACAAGCGAAACAATAATGGCATCAACATTTATTATCTGTTGCAGCTGCAGCCGCAAATAAGGTACAGTATGGCCTCTCATGCACACATTCATTTGGTTGTCCTCAACAGCCAACATCACGTTTGGTGTCAGGCGTAAGTTGCTTACTTTTTTTTTTCCGCGTAAGTTGCGCGTGGACAAAAACACTTTAAAGTTCTATATTGGATGACTACGCCAAACAAAAATATTTGATTTACGCTTTTCTTTTTGTTGCGCGACCTACATCCAAAAAAAAAAGTGCACACAAGCTACAGCAAAAAGAACTACAATTTATGCGTGTTTTGTTTGTGGAGCCGGAGGGCAGCCCGGCCCCGCACGGTGGGGGCCAATGGTGTATCCACCTGGGTCCTCGGGGCGGAAAAAAAACATTTTTTCCAAAGTTGTTCCTAGACCGCTCGGGATGCTCAATCAAGTGTTTTTGGCCCATTTTGAGCCCGTGGTGATGCGTTTTGGCCCATGGAAAATCCCAAAATGCCTTGAAAATGGGCTGTTTTGGGACCAAAAACCGGTCAAAAATGGGTCGAAAATGTGTTTTTCCAAAAGTGACGCTGACCATTGGGGATGCTCAAACAAGTGTTTTTACCCCATTTTGAGCCCGTGGTGACGCGCTTTGGCCCATGGAAAATCCCAAATGCCTTGAAAAGGGGCCGTTTTGGGACCAAAAATTGGTCAAAAATGGGTTGAAAACTCGTTTTCCCAAAATTGATTGTGGACCATTGGGGATGCTCAAACAAGTGTTTTTTAGCCCATTTTGAGCCCGTGGTGACGCGTTTTGGCATATGGAAAATCCCAAAATGCTTTGAAAAGGGGCCGTTTTGGGAGCAAAAAATGGGTGAAAAATGGGTCAAAATCGCCTTTTCCCAAAAGTGATCTTGGACCATTCGGGGTGCAGAAACAAATAAAATGAGCCCATTTTGAGCCCAGTTTAGCCCCTTCTGCCGCCTGTATGCACCAAGTTGTACCCTTTGCACGTACCTTAGAGCCGTTTGGTGGAGCCACCTAGGGTTGGGGAGAGGGCTGTTGATTACAGGATATATACTGTAGCGGCCATAATTTAAAGCGGCCATAAATTAGAACGCCATAGTTTAAAACGCCATAATTAAAAACGCAGGGGGTTTTGGGGGATTTCCAGAATTGGCCATAATTTAAAACGGTCAGCCACTTTTGTGCACTTTTCCTGTCCAAAGGTGGTTTTTTGATGGAAGCATTTGCTGTTCAAGCAAATGTTGTTTTGGATTTGAAGGACAGTGGCAAATGCAAGCAACGACCCCCTGAGCATGTGGAGCACCTTGTCACAAAGAAACGCCATGTTGGACCACATGCTGCAGCAATGGAGTACAACTTAACAGCCCCAAAGGACCTCCTCATTTCATCACAGACATTTCGCACTTGGCTGTACCGTTGGCGGAAGGAGGGCAATTTTTGGGTGGCCATAATAAAAAACGCCATAATTAAAAACGCCAAGGGCACCGTTTTTAAGTTTGACCGTTTTTAAATACGGCAACGACAGTATATTAGTACACCCCTCTCCCCTTAAATCTGGCTAACAAGCAACAACAACAAGCAACAACACGTCTCGATGCCGTTTTGGCCATTGCTCCGTCCCAACGCTTCGGATCTTTTGCCCACGTAGCCATCTTGGAGCCTAGGTGGTGCTCTTGCCAAATCCACGTTTTGAGCCAGAAACTCACCGGTGGCGGCCCGGGGCGGTGGCGCCAAGTCGGGAGGTGCCCTCCCAAAACTGCACTTTTTTGGGCCAAAAACAGCCATTTTTCGCCCAGAATAGCCCCCAAACCTGGGCAAAACGCACAAATGAAGGGAAACGGTGGCTACACTACACGTGCGGCTTGACTTCACCGTGTCAAAGAGCCCTCTAGTGCCCTTCAACTCCATGATATGTCCGAGAAACGGCCCAAAAAGGCACCAAAAAACCCCAAAATCTGCGCAATGTGCACCAACACCCCGAAACCAAGAACGGGCCGCATCTTGGCCACTTGGCTCAAATCCGAATTCCGAGGGCACCAAGTCCACCCGCAACCCCCCACTTTTTGTGGTTTCCAAGCCTCAGAATCGCCCAACGAGACGCCTAGACGCCCGTAGCAGTGGTCATTTGGTGGAGCCGGAGGGTAGCTCGGCCCGCGCACGGTTGGGGCCAACGGTGGGTCCACGAGGGTCCCCGGGGCGGAAAAAGCATTTTTTCCAAAGCTGTTCTCAAACCACTTGGGATGCTCAAACAAGTGTTTTTAGCCCGTTTTGAGCCCGTGTTGACACTTTTTGGGCCATGGAAAATATCAAAAATGCCTTGAAAATGGGCCGTTTGACAACCAAGAATGGGTCAAAAATGGGTCAAAAACGCAATTTTCCAAAAGTGATCCTGGACCATTTGGGGTGCACAAACAAGTGGTTTTAGCCCATTGTGAGCCCATGGTGACGCGTTTTGACCCATGGAAAATCCCAATGTGCTGTGAAAAGGGGCCGTTTTGGAAGCAAAAATGGATGAATAATGCGTCAAAAACGCGTTTTTCCGAATGTCACTCTGGACCATTGGGGGTGCACAAACACCTAAAATAAGCCCAGTATGAGCCCGTTTTGACCGAGTTTAGCCCCTTCCGCCACGTGTATGCACCAAGTGGTACCCTTCGCACGTACATTAGAGCCGGATGGTGGAGCCGCCTAGAGTCGGGAAGAGGGGTGTAGATAAGAGGATATATATATATATATATATATATATATATATATATATATATATATATATATATATATATATATATATATATATATATATATATATATATATATATATATATATATATATATATATATATATATATATATATATATATATATATATATATATATATATATATATATATATATATATATATATATATATATATATGTATATATATATATATATATATATGTATATATATATATCCTCTTATCTACACCCCTCTCCCCGACTCTAGGCGGCTCCACCATATGGCTGTAAGGTACGTTGGAAGGGCACAACTTGGTGCATATACATGGCGGAAGGGGCTAAACTCGATCAAAACGGGCTCAAAATGGGCTCAAAACACTTGTTTGAGCATCCCAAATGGTCCAAGCGAACATTTGGAAAAACAAGTTTTTGACCCATTTTTGACCCACTTTTGGTGCCAAAAGGGGCCATTTTCAAGGCACCTGGGATTTCCCATGGGGCAAAACGCGTCACCACGGGCTCCCAATGGGCAAAAAACGCTTGTTTGGGAATCCAAAATGGTCTAGCACCACTTTTGGAAAAATGCGTTTTTGACCCATTTTGGACCCATTTTTGGTCGTCAAACGGCCCATTTTCAAGGCATTTTGGGATTTTCCATGGGCCAAAATGCGTCACCACGAGCTCAAAACGGGCTAAAAACACAAGCATCCAAAGTGGTCTCGGAACAACTTTGATAAAATTCATTCTCTTGCCCCGGGGACCCCGTTATATTTTTTTGTTGTTATGTTGGCCACAACCGTGTGCGGGCCGGGTTGCCCTCCGGGTCCACCAAGTGACCATTGGTATTGGGGTCTCGGCATCTCGTGGGGCGATTTTGAGGCTTGGAAACCACAAAAAGTGGGGGGTTGCAGGTGGAATAGGTGCCCTCGGAATTCGCTTTTGAGCCACGTAGCCCAAGATACGGCCCGTTTTTGGTTTTGGGTGTGTTAGACACAAACAACGCACATTTGGGCCATTTTGGGCCATTTTTGGGGTTTTTCTCGGACACATTGTGGAGCTAGAGGCCAAGAAAGGGCTTTTGGTCACGGGTCGATGGAGGCGCACGTGCAATGTTGCAATTGTTTCCCTTCGTTTGGTCGTTTTGACTGGGTTTTGGGGCTGTTTTGGGCCAAAAAAAGCTGTTTTGGGGCACAAAATGCGCAGGGCACCTCCCGACTTGGCGCCCCCGCCCCGGGCCGCCACTGGTGAGTTTTTGGCTCAAAACTTGAATTTGGCAAGGCCACCACGTAGGCTCTAGGATGGCTCGAGTAGAGTAGAGCCCGGAGCGATGAGGCGGAGCGATGGCCAAAACGGAAAGGAGAGGTGCTTGCTTGCTTGCTGCTTGTTGCTTGTCGCTTGCTTGCCTCTTAGGTAGATTTAAGGGGAGAGGGGTGTAGTAATATATATATATATATATATATATATATATATATATATATATATATATATATATATATATATATATATATATATATATATATATATTGATATTGATATATATATATATATATATATATATATATATATATATATATATATATATATATATATATATATATATATATATATATATATATATATATATATATATATATATATATATATATGTATGTATATATATTTGTGTATGTATAGTTATAGTCCTAGTCCTAACCACTTATCATGCCGTCGACTGGAGTTACCGGGCATCTCGCACCGACAGGTGGTTCCTGCCTTGCTCGATCCCGTGGGTCCCAGGGCTGCCTGAGGTGGCCCACATCATGACGGAGGACCCAAAGGACCGGGGATACCGGCCAACTAGGCTTTGGGGGCAGTGGCGACTATAAAGCATTAGCATTAGCAACGGCAACAGGCGCTGGCCCGTTGAATCGCCGGGGGTAAAGGGGCAAGGCACAGCAATGCAACGGCATAGCAACAAGCAGAAAGCAAGAGTGCATCTTATGGGTGCAACACAGCAACCAAGTAACAAAGGAGTACACACGCGGCGAAGCAAGAGCTGGCCCCGTCTCGGTGTACATACCCGCCGTCTTTTGGCTGTCCATCCCTTTGGACTCTGTGCATTTCGCAACTAGCAGTGCATGTGCACAACTCCAAAGACGCAGAGGCAAGTTTTTTGGGGGGCTCCAGTCTAGCCTGGCCCTCAGCCTTCATCGCCCCCTTGTCCGCGTCGTTCTGGACACATGTACCGCGAGCCCACCTCAGGCTCCCCCAAGTCGGAGCTACAGTATTGTATAGAAGCACACGATAATACTCCATGGCCATCAGTGACTATGAGCCGCAGCCACGTTGTACCCCACTCCTACCCCAAATATATACAGGACAGGCACCCGCTGTCCAAGACCATGACCTGAGCTGGTCTGTGGTATTTGTACATGCCCACATATAATATACCACGAGGGTCTAAAGGGGGGATGCCGGGCGCCCCGCGGCCTGAGAGGCAAAACCGGTGAATATCGCTACCTGGGATTCGGGCTGGTGGGTGCCATAGCTTGATTATCCACCCCCTGTGGGGGTACCCACCAGAGGTTCGTCCCGGGCCGTGGTAACCACATGCACCTCATCTGGCCCACATACATTGCCCTGACGCCTACCCTTGACCCTTACCTGCACTGTTTGGCCAGCTCCCGTGATTGTGCCATCTCTACCAAAGCAGCGAACAGGCCGCAGGCTCGCATTCCACTGACAACGTGGCATGCTTACTTATAGCAGAGGCCTGTGCCTCACCCCATGGACCTCCCATACAATCTCTATGCATTACGACACTTCACGGGCCGCTCAGGCATGTGCCCTCCATAAAGGTGGTATATATATATATATATATATATATATATATATATATATATATATATATATATAATATATATATATATATATATATATATATATATATATATATATATATATATATATATATATATATATATATATATATATATATATATATATATATATATATATATATATATATATATATATATATATATATATATATATATATATATATATATATATATATATATATATATATATATATATATATATATATATATATATATATATATATATATATATCCTCCAATCTACACCCCTCTCGCCAACTCTAGGTGGCTCCACCATCCGGCTCTACACCTGTACTCCAAGTCCAATCACTAAGAGCAAAGGGCACGGAAGAATAACGCACACAAACGGCAAAAAAAGACAAGGAACTACTCGTCCCTCTTGTACCAAACACTCCACACTATTTTTGCAAGTCTTGCTCCCGTGATTAGACATGGCGTGAATGTGAAGGTAACTCCGTTAAGAGTACACCTGTACTCCAAGTCCAATCACTAAGAGCAAAGGGCACAATGAACGAAGCACACAAACGGCAAAACACAGCAAGGATGACTCATCCCTCGGTACCAAAAGGGACTCAAAATTTCACTTGTTTTTGTCCCATAGTGGCCCATTTTCAAGGCTATTTTTTTTCGGAACTTTTGATGGATCCCCCCGGGCAACCAGGCGCCGCCGGGGGTACAGTGAAACCCTGGCCGGGGGGCAGCCGGGGCTTTCCAGGGCCGCACCCCCCGCGGCATTTGACATGGCCGCCCGGAGCAGCGGCTCCTGCGGGGGCTGTGGCAGCAGCGGGCAGCCACAGCGACTCGACGTAATGGATGACGCGGGGAACCCAGGTGCGTGCCGTGTAACGTGCATGCAAACTGCCTGCGTCTTGTCCTGCATCGTGTCGTGCATTGTGCTCTGCAAATTGCTCTGCAATGTGTCAAGCACCGTGCAGCGTGGGGCGCCCAACGGAAGGGCGAGGGTAGCGCGGCAGAGGAGGAGGGGAGGGCCGGGACGCCAGGGGGGAGGGCAAGGGAGATGGGGTGAGTGTGCCGTGCAACATGCGTGCAAATTGCTCGCATAGTGTCGTGCGTAGTGTCGCGCGGAAAGAGGGGCAGGGGAGGGTGAGAGAGGATGAGCAGACAAGGGGCAGGCCAAGGCCAGGGGCCAGTTGCGAGAGAGAGGGAAGAGAGGGGGTGGGAGGGCTGCCTCGCACGTTGCTCCGCACCGTGCTCGAGCTGGCCAAAAGGACAAAGGTAGGAAGGGATAGCGAGGGGGAAAGGGCACACAAGGAGGGAGCAAGGAGTGGGTGATCACCAATGCAGCGTACAAGCATTACTACCATCGTGATGCTGGTGCACAGTTGGTTGGAAGCACGAATACAGGTATGAAGTTCAATACGACATCGGGGCTGCATGCGGCACTGGCGAATGTAGACATTCTGATCGACGAGACATACAACGCAGGGGCATATACGTTCAGCAAGTTCCCGGATGACTGTGGCTTGCAGGCGAATTCCACGCTGAAGTTTGTGCAGAATGGGGCTGTCTGCCGGTTCGATCGGTTAATCAATGCCAATTATAGGCTGGACTGGTTTACTGGAGCACTGGTTGAGGCTAACGTTGTGATGGAGGATCTTATCACGGTGCTTCAGCCGGGTCACAGCAATGTGCACGATCGCACGTGGCTCCGGCAACTATCGACGGAGGGCCAGGTGATACAGCAGTCGAGCAGCTGCGTCGATCCCACTCTTCGAGCGACCCCTCGGGCGCACACTTGCACGTTGACGTCATGTGTTGCCAACTACAACGGCAGCATTGACTACTTCCCTCACAAGCTCACAGCGGATCATGCAGAGGACTACAACGTATCGTACCACAACCACTACAAGGTTGTGCACAATCTGCAGGCCAACGAGAAGTACGTGTTGTATCAGTGCGGAACACCAGCACCATCTGGATATGATGGTTACAAGATGTTCAGCATTCCTTTGTCAAAGGTCGCGGTTGAGGACAGCTCGGCACAAAGGCTGCTGGAGCTGCTTGGGGAACGCCTGGCGGTGCGTTACATGCAGACCCAGTGGGCCCAATCGCCGTGCTTTCAGTATTTGGTGGAGGAAGGGGAGGTGGTTGCCATGGAACCAGCCTGGGGTGGAGATGCAGCGAAACGAACGTCGCAGCTACAACAGGTGGGTGCGTTGTTCCAATTTTCGGCGAGCACCCACAGCAAGAGCATTGCCATTACGGCATCTGCTGATCCTGGACCACTGCAACGAGCGGAATGGGTTGAGTTCATGTCGTTGTTCTTCAACAAGGAGGCCGAGGCCATGCAGGCATTCGAGACCGCTACTTGTGCCACCGCAAACAGGTGTCGGGATACAGCGCTAAGCCTGTTGTAGCATGGGCTTACTACTCTAGCTGGAGCAAGGAGTGGGTGATCACCAATGCAGCGTCCAAGCATTACTACCTTCGTGATGCTGGTGGTTTTGGTTGGAAGCACGAATACAGATATGAAGTTCAATACGCCATCGGGGCTACATGCGGCACTCGCGAATGTTGACATTCTGATCGACGAGACATACAGCGCAGGGGCATATACGTTCAGCAGGGCACTGGGGAAGTCCCAGGAACAGGCACCGAAAGGGAGAGGGAGGGGTGGGAGCGGGTATGCCATGCATATTGCTCTGCACAGTGCGCGCACAGACAGAGGGGGGTAGAGAAGGACGGGGGGACAGGGCCAGAACACCGGGGGGGCGTGGTCCAACACAGCCGGGCACAGGGACAGTACAGGGAAGGGTAGGGTGGGGCAGGGGATGTTGTGCAAATTGCTTAGCATAGTGTCGTGCTTAGTGCTCAGACAACGGGGCCTAGAGTAGGACGAGGGGACAGGGCCACGACACTAGGGGGGCACGGCCCAACACAACCCACGCAGAGGGGCAGAACAGCGAAGGGTAGGGCAGTGCGGGGGATGTCATGTAGATTGCTTCGCACAGTGTCGTGTTGCCTCCCCCACTACTTGACCGGTGAGTACCCTGGTGACTACGTTTGAAACAGTGCTGGGCCTGGGCTTGCAGCAGACCCCAAGACCTTCGAGCGCCTGCGCAAGGCTGAGGTGCTGCATGGTCGCTGGGCTGTGTTGGGTACTCTCTGCTACCCGACCCCAGAGCTGCTGCAGCAGTACACTACCATCGACAATGGTGCCAGCAAAGGTGTGTGGTTCAAGGCTGGTGCCATGGTCTTCGAGTCTGATGGCTTGAACTACATGGGTGCCCCCGTATTGGTGCGCACCCAGTCCATCCTTGCCGTGTAGGCCTGCCTGGTTGTCTTGATGGGTGCCATCGAGGCTTACCGTGTGAACGGTGGCCCATTCGGTGGACGTGACCTTGATCTGGTGTACCCTAGTGGCAGGCTATTCGACCCCCTGGGTTTGGCCGACGACTCTGATATGGCTGCCGAGATCAGGAACGGCCGTTTGGCGATGCTCTCCATGTTCCGCTACTAAGTGCAGGCTGCCGTCACCGGCCACGGCCCTGTTGAGAACTGGGCCTCCCACATTGTTGATCCATTTGCGGTGAACGGGTTGACCCTTGAGATTACCACCCAGTACACGCCGTCTGTTGCCATGTTCACAGATGCTGGGAAGAAGAAGGACGCCGCCCCCAAGGTGGATTTGACAGACTGGTATGGCCCGTACCGCAAGAAGTGGATGGGCCCCAACAGTGCGGACAGCTACGTCCCTCACTTCTTGACCGGTGAGTACCCTGGTGACTACGGTTGGGACAGCGCTGGGCTTGCTGCAGGCCCCAAGGCCTTCGAGCCAGCACGTGGGTAGCATCACCATCTGCAATCTCGTCTTGTGCCCATGCTTGCTGCATTTGTCACTTGATTGCCGCAGTGCTGCCCCCCTAGGATTATTGCTTGCTTGTTGCAGTGCTGCTGCTCTGCCATGCCTTGCCCCTTACCCCCGGCGAACAAACGGGCCAGCGCTCGTCGCCGTTGCTAATGCTAACGCTCTGCAGTTGCCACTGCCCCCAAAGCCTGGTTGCCCGGTATCCCCGGTCCTCTGGGTCCCCCGTCATGCCGTGGGCCACCTCAGGCAGCCCTGGGACCCACGGGATCGAGCAAGGCAGGAACCACCTGTCGGTGCGAGATGCCCGGTAACTCCAGTAGACGGCATGATAAGAGGTTATGACTATATATATACATATATATATATATATATATATATATACATATATATATATATATATATATATTAGAGGATATATATATATATATATATATATATATATATATATTAGAGGATATATATATATATATATATATATATATATTAGAGGATATATATATATATATATATCCTCTAATCTACACCCCTCTCCCAACTCTAGGTGGCTCCACCACACGGCTCTAAGGTACGGACGAAGGGCACAAAGTGGTGCATACATGTGGTGGAAGGGGCTAAACTCGGTCAAAACGGGCTCAAAACGGGCTAAAAACACTTGTTTGAGCATCCCAAATGGCCTGGGATCACTTTTGGAAAAACGCGTTTTTGACCCATTTTTGACCCATTGTTGGTCCCAAAACGGCCCATTTTCAAGGCATTTTGGGAGTTTCCAGGAGCCAAAACCCGTCCCCACGGGCTCAAAATGGGCTAAAACCACTTGTTTGGGCAACATAAATGGTCCAGGATCACTTTTGGAAAAACGCGTTTTTCACCCATTTTTGACGCATTGTTGGTCCCAAAACGGCCCATTTTCAAGGTATTTTGGGATTTTCCATGGCCCAAAATGCGCCACCACGGGCTCAAAATGGCCTAAAAACACTTGTTTGAGCATCCCAAGTGGTCTAGGAACAACTTTGGAAAAAATCATTTTTTTCGCCCCGGGGACCCTGGTGGACCCACCGTTGGCCCCCATTGTGCGTGGGCTGGCCGGCCCTCCGGCTGCACGAAGTGACCACTAGTACGGGGGTCTACGTGGATCGTTGGGCCAGTCCAAGGGGTGGAAAGCACAAAAAGTGGGGGGTTGCGGGTTGACTAGGTGCCCTCGGAATTGGATTTTGAGCCACGTAGCCCAAGATACGGCCCGTGCTTGGTTTCGGGGTGCTGGTGCACATTGCGCAGTTTTTGGGGCTTTTTGGCGCCTTTTTGGGCCGTTTCTCGGACATATCGTGGAGTTAGAGGGTACCAAAGGTCCCTTGGTCACGAGAAAGTCAAGCCGCACGTGGAGTGTAGCAGCCGTTTGCCTTCGTTTGGCTGTTTTGAAACCTTACTAGGGCTGTTTTGGGCGAAAAATGGCTGTTTTTTGGCCCAAAACTGCGCAGATTTGGGAGGGCACCTCCCGAGTTGGCGCCACCGCCCCGGGCCGCCACCGGTGAGTTTCTGGCCCAAAACTTGGATTTGGCAAGGCCACCACCTAGGCTCTAGGATGGCTAGAGTAGAGTAGAGCCCGGAGCGATGAGGAGGAGCAATGGCCAAAACGGTGAGGAGAAGTGCTTGTTGTTGCTTGTTGTTGCTTGCTTGTTGTTGCTTGTTAGCTAGATTTAAGGGGAGAGGGGTGTAGTAATATATATATGTATATGTATATATATATATATGTATATATATATATATATATATATATAGACCACTGCTGCTTGCGCGACGTCACACCGCCTATGCTCGCCGCCGTTGAGCCATACCGCCAGACCGATGCGATGGCCTATTACCGCAGGCGTCTTCTCCCACGTTCAGGACCGCCACTGCACTCATCGCTGTGACACCAGTGTTCTGTGCAGAGGTCACATGGGTAGGCTATGTACAGGCCCGCAGGCTCCGTCCCTCTAGTTTGTTTGAGGGGCCAAGGGATGCCCTCGTAACCCCTCTGAGTTGTTCCAAGGGTCAGAGGGACATCCCAGCACCGCCATGCGGCCCACAATGCTCCCACCATACTGCCCCCAGTACTGTCAATCAGCCCCCAATACTCCCACCACATTGCCTACAATACCGCCATGCGTCCCCCAGCACTCCCACTATGTTGTCCCCAGTATCGCCATGCGTCTCCCAGTACTCCCACCATATTGTCCCCAGTCCTGCAAATGCGTCCCCCAGTACTCCCACCATATACCCCCCAGTACCGCCATGCTTCCCCCATACTCCCACCATACTGTCTCCAGCACTGCCATGGGTCCCCCAGTACTCCCACCATACCGTCCCTGGGGCCCGCAAGTGGCCCTTATACCCCCCCGTGTGGGTCCCGGGGCCAGGGGACGCCTCCACACCCTCACTATTTTCCTCCCGGGGCCCATGGGCAGTCCCAACGCCCCCTCGGCTGCACCAGTCGTCGTCTGCTAGCAGGTCCTCACACAATCCACGTCGACGCTTATGCTGCCGTGGCCCCACGCGCTGTCCGTCCTGCGGAGCCACCCCCCAGCCGACCCTCGCGGCGCGGGCTCAAGCATACCAACATAATCTCCCAACCGCCAAAGTAACCCGAGGGAAAACCCCCGTGACTGCCGTAACCGGGCCGCCAGTAGAGACCCCGGTGCCATGGGAATACCCTACAGGGGTTTGGGCCTTATTACACTGGTCCGGACGACCCACGACACCTCACTTTAGTATGCGGCGACCCGGGGCAGGCGGGCGAAGTTTCACATCTCCAATTGGACCGCGTGTGCGGAGGCAGTACGGCTCACTATCAGGCCAGCACGACCTGCCACATCGCGTTGGCTGTCACACACCGTCTGCCGTTGCCGCACACGCACGCCGGTAGGAGACCACTTCTCAAATACCACCACCGCCGTTGTGTCCACCAGATGGATAACACCCGGTCCGTCCACCACCCTTGCATCTGGCCACGCCGCATCACCCCCAACGCTCGCAGCCTCCCCACATGGTCCCCGGTAATGCCATAGCCATAGAACCCGCGAGTCACCGTCCAGAGCCGCCCACCACAGCAGCAGCGGCAGTGCCGCCGTCGGTTCACTTGGGCACCGCACCCCATCCACTCGGACGCCCCGCACATTGCGCTGAATTGCCTTCCAAGCACTCGACGATAGTTGCCCAGAGTGGCGTAGCGCCCATCTGGCTTTGGGCCACCCCCTACCGGCGCGTTCTCGCCACGACCCACAAAGCGGGATAGAGGCACACTGATGCACCCATACCGGCGTTGTCTTTCCACACCCACAGCAATGTAGCGGGAGCACCCACCGCGAAGGGACGCAGCCGCCTTCACAGCACTGCGACCACAGGTCCTGCCACATAGCACTGCAAGCCTCCTGGTGTTGGAGAAGCGCACCTACCAGTGCATGTGAAGTGGCACTACGGAGCAGGCTTTGCCTCGCCTGGTCCCACGTGGACACCGGGTCAAGAACTGGCTGTCCGTCCAACGGACTTGAGAGGTGCTCGAGTAGCCGGGGCCACCCCACTACCTTGAGACTGTGTTTGCTGCTCGCCAGGAGCTTCCACCCATAGTCGTGCACAACCTCCCCGATAACATCCACGACGGCCGGTCCCGGGCCCCAGGCAGACAGGATCACCATGCGCTGCCCTCTTGACCGAGCCTCGACAACTAGCTCAAGGCCTAAGGCATCCAACGTGTGACGGGTGTTTGCAGCCGCGTAATCGTCTCCCTCCGGCACAGATAGTAGTGGCTCCGTGATGCATCCCGGCGTGTCGGTACCCTTGAATCCGCGCAAGCTGCTTGGACCCCACCAGAACGGCCATGGACCTTTGTCCCTCCGCCACCGGAATGATCCTTTGTAACTGTTGGTCATACAGCCACAACACTCCCACGTCCAGCACGGTGGCCACCGCGAAAACTAGGAGGGAGCACAACGGTTGTTGGAGGACCGGCAGCACTTCACAGGGCCAGCCCATGATGTTCCTGATAGCCGGATGGTTTGCAAACACCTGCAGCCACGATTCGCCCTGACCATCTGAGTCGCGTACCATGGCACCACTGATTGTGGCCCAGGAGTGTGCGGACACCGTACTGCACCGCTCCCGGAGCGTGGGATAATCGTGGGCCGCCCAAGACTCGATCCATTGGCCAAAGGCCTGCGCCGCCGCCGCCATCCACTGGAAAAACGTGGACATGACCTCATGGTGCGTGATGTACGACGTGGACACCAACAACGCATGCAGCGGTGCGCTATGAAAGGTCGCCTGCAGCCTAGTCCACCCGCAACCCCCATCTTTTGTGGTTTCCAAGCCTCAAAATCACCCAACGAGATGCCTAGACCCCGTTACCAATGGTTACTTGGTGGACCCGGAGGGCAGCACAGCCCGCGCACGGTTGGGGCCAACGGTGGGTCCGACGGGGTCCCAGGGGCGAAAAAAACCATTTCTTTCAAAGTCGTTCCTAGACCACTTGGGATGGTCAAACAAGTGTTTTTAGCCCGTTTTGAGCTCGTGGTGACACATTTTGGCCCATGGAAAATCCCAAAATGCCTTGAAAAGGAATCATCGACTCACTCGGATCATACAACTACCGATGCGTGATCGGAGGAAGGCCGTATATGCAGTCCTACGGGGTGATAGCCCCTTCTGTCCGCCGGCGGGAAGGGTCAGGCAGCTGCCGCCCTGGAACCCTTACGATCGCCTCCCCGGCACTCTGCCCTCGGAATTCGCTTTTGAGCCACTCAGCCCAAGATTCGGCCCGTTCTTGGTTTTGGGCCTGTTTGACACAAACAGCGCACATTTGGGCCATTTTGGGCCGTTTCTCGGACATATATATTACTACACCCCTCTCCCCTTAAATTTAGCTAGCAACAACAAGCAACAACAAGCAACAAGCAACAACAAGCACGTCACCATGCTGTATTGGCCTCTGCTCCGTCCCAACGCTTCAGATCTTTTGCCCATGTAGCCATCTTGGAGCCTTGGTGGTGGCCTTGCCAAATCCAAGTTTTGAGCCAGAAACTCACCGGTGGCGGCCCGGGGCGGTGGCGCCAAGTCGGGAGGTGCCCTCCCAAATCTGCGCAGTTTTGGGCCAAAAACAGCCATTTTTCGCCCAAAATAGCCCCCAAGCCCGCGCGAAACGCACAAACGAAGGGAACGTTGGCTACATTGCACGTGCGGCTTGACTTCACCGCGTCAAAGAGCCCTCTAGCGCCGTTCAATTCCACTACATGTCCGAGAAACGGGCCAAAAAGGCGCCGGAAAGCCCCAACATCTGCGCAATGTGCACCAACAACCCGAAACCAAGCACGGGCCGTATCTTGTGCTACGTGGCTCAAACCCGAATTCCGAGGGCACCTAGTTCACTAGCAACCCCCCACATTTTGTGGTTTTCAACCCTCATAATCGCCCAACGGGCCACCTAGACCCCCGTACAAGTGGTCACTTGGTGGAGCTGGAGGGCAGCACAACCCGCGCACGGTTGGGGCCAACGGTGGGTCCACCAGGGTCCCCGGGGCGAAAAAAATGATTTTTTCCAAAGTTGTTCTTAGACCGGAATGCTCAAACAAGTGTTTTTAGCCCGTTTTGAACCTGTGGTGACGCGTTTTGGGCCATGGAAAATCCCAAAATGCCTTGAAAATGGGCCGTTTGACAACAAATAATTCGTCCTAAATGGGTCAAAACGCGTTTTTCCAAAAGTGATCCGAGACCACTTTTGATGCTCAAACAAGTGTTTTTAGCCCGTTTTCAGCCCGTGGTGACGTGGTTTGGGCCATGGAAAATCCCAAAATGCCTTGAAAATGGGCCGTTTGACAACAAATAATTGGTCCTAAATGGGTCAAAACGCATTTTTCCAAAAGTGATCCGAGACCACTTTGGATGCTCAAACAAGTGGTTTTAGCCCGTTTTCAGCCCGTGGTGACGCGTTTTGGGCCATGGAAAATCCCTAAATGCCTTGAAAATGGCCGTTTGACGACCAAAAAATGGGTCAAAAACGCATTTTTCAAAAAGTGATCCGAGACCACTTTGGATGCTCAAACAAGTGTTTTGAGCCCGTTTTCAGCCCGTGGTGACGCGGTTTGGGCCATGGAAAATCCCAAAATGCCTTGAAAATGGGCCGTTTGACAACAAATAATTGGTCCTAAATGGGTCAAAACGCGTTTTTCCAAAAGTGATCCGAGACCACTTTTTATGCTCAAACAAGTGTTTTCAGCCCGTTTTCAGCCCGTGGTGACGCGTTTTGGGCCATGGAAAATCCCAAAATGCATTGAAAATGGCCGTTTGACGACCAAAAAATGGGTCAAAAACGCATTTTTCCAAAAGTGATACGAGACCACTTTGGATGCTCAAACAAGTGTTTTCAGCCCGTTTTCAGCCCGTGGTGACGCGGTTTGGGCCATGGAAAATCCCAAAATGCCTTGAAAATGGGCCGTTTGACAACAAATAATTGGTCCTAAATGGGTCAAAACGCGTTTTTCCAAAAGTGATCCGAGACCACTTTGGATGCTCAAACAAGTGTTTTTAGCCCGTTTTCAGCCCGTGGTGACGCGGTTTGGGCCATGGAAAATCCCAAAATGCCTTGAAAATGGGCCGTTTGACAACAAATAATTGGTCCTAAATGGGTCAAAACGCATTTTTCCAAAAGTGATCCGAGACCACTTTGGATGCTCAAACAAGTGTTTTCAGCCTGTTTTCTGCCCGTTTTCAACCCGTGGTGACGCGGTTTGGGCCATGGACAATCTCAAAATGCCTTGAAAATGGGCCGTTTGACAACAAATAATTGGTCCTAAATGGGTCAAAACGCGTTTTTCCAAAAGTGATCCGAGACCACTTTTGATGCTCAAACAAGTGTTTTCAGCCCGTTTTCAGCCCGTGGTGACGTGGTTTGGGCCATGGAAAATCCCAAAATGCCTTGAAAATGGGCCGTTTGACAACAAATAATTGGTCCTAAATGGGTAAAAACGCATTTTTCCAAAAGTGATCCGAGACCACTTTGGATGCTCAAACAAGTGGTTTTAGCCCGTTTTCAGCCCGTGGTGACGCGTTTTGGGCCATGGAAAATCCCAAAATGCCTTGAAAATGGCCGTTTGACGACCAAAAAATGGGTCAAAAACGCATTTTTCAAAAAGTGATCCGAGACCACTTTGGATGCTCAAACAAGTGTTTTGAGCCCGTTTTCAGCCCGTGGTGACGCGGTTTGGGCCATGGAAAATCCCAAAATGCCTTGAAAATGGGCCGTTTGACAACAAATAATTGGTCCTAAATGGGTCAAAACGCGTTTTTCCAAAAGTGATCCGAGACCACTTTTTATGCTCAAACAAGTGTTTTCAGCCCGTTTTCAGCCCGTGGTGACGCGTTTTGGGCCATGGAAAATCCCAAAATGCATTGAAAATGGCCGTTTGACGACCAAAAAATGGGTCAAAAACGCATTTTTCCAAAAGTGATACGAGACCACTTTGGATGCTCAAACAAGTGTTTTCAGCCCGTTTTCAGCCCGTGGTGACGCGGTTTGGGCCATGGAAAATCCCAAAATGCCTTGAAAATGGGCCGTTTGACAACAAATAATTGGTCCTAAATGGGTCAAAACGCGTTTTTCCAAAAGTGATCCGAGACCACTTTGGATGCTCAAACAAGTGTTTTTAGCCCGTTTTCAGCCCGTGGTGACGCGGTTTGGGCCATGGAAAATCCCAAAATGCCTTGAAAATGGGCCGTTTGACAACAAATAATTGGTCCTAAATGGGTCAAAACGCATTTTTCCAAAAGTGATCCGAGACCACTTTGGATGCTCAAACAAGTGTTTTCAGCCTGTTTTCTGCCCGTTTTCAGCCCGTGGTGACGCGGTTTGGGCCATGGAAAATCTCAAAATGCCTTGAAAATGGGCCGTTTGACAACAAATAATTGGTCCTAAATGGGTCAAAACGCGTTTTTCCAAAAGTGATCCGAGACCACTTTTGATGCTCAAACAAGTGTTTTCAGCCCGTTTTCAGCCCGTGGTGACGCGGTTTGGGCCATGGAAATCCCAAAATGCCTTGAAAATGGGCCGTTTGACAACAAATAATTGGTCCTAAATGGGTCAAAACGCGTTTTTCCAAAAGTGATCCGAGACCACTTTTGATGCTCAAACAAGTGTTTTCAGCCCGTTTTCAGCCCGTGGTGACGCGTTTTGGGCCATGGAAAATCCCAAAATGCTTTGAAAATGGCCGTTTGACGACCAAAAAATGGGTCAAAAATGTGTCAAAAACACTTTTTTCCAAAAGTGATCCTAGACCATTGTGGATGCTCAAAGAAGTGTTTTTAGCCCAATTTGAGCCCATTGGGATGCGTTTTGGCCCATGGTAAATCCCAAAATGCCTCGAAAATGGGTCGTTTTGGGACCAAAAGTGGGTCAAAAATGGGTCAAACACGGGTTTTTTCAAAAGCGATCCTGGACCATTTGGGATGCTCAGACACATGAAATGAGGTCATTTTGGGCCCGTTTTGAGCCATTTTGGCCCACTCTAAGCCCAAAAAAAGCCATGAAAATGGGCCATTTTGGGGCCAAAAATGGGACAAAATATTATGCGGTACGATTTGGGATGCACATGGGTGTGAGTTGAGCCCATTTTTCGCCCGTTTTGACCCCATTTGCCCCATCTAGCACACCCGTTTTGGCCCTGCAATTATGCGAAAATGCCTTGAAATAAAAAAGGGGCCAATATGGCAGGGGCAATATTGAGGATTCACACACTTTTGTACTGGGTTCTTTCGTCAAACTGTGAGCGCCAAATTCCGCAAGACGGGGCGAGGGGCGGTGCGAACCGTCGGATCACACCTGGGCCGCACAGCCAACCGTTCCGAGGTGCCCCACAAAGGTGGTGGATTTGGGTCCACCAAGGAGGGGGCCACCTCTTCGCTTTTCCACAACCCACACACCCACACACAACACGACATGGTGAGCAACACACCTGCGTTTCTTGTGAGGCACCTCAGACAGGCACCTCAGAGGGGTGTAGATTAGAGGATATATATATATATATATGTATGTATGTATGTATGTATCCTCTAATCTACACCCCTCTCCCCAACTCTAGGTGGCTCCACCGTAAGGCTCTAAGGTACGTGCGAAGGGCACAACTTGGTGCATACATGTGGCGGAAGGGGCTAACGTCATTCAAAACGGGCTCAAAATGGGCTAAAAACTCTTGTTCGAGCATCGCAAATGGTCGAGGATCCATTTTGGAAAAACAAGTTTTTGACCCATTTTTGACCCATTTTTGGTCCCACAACGGCCCATTTTCAAGGCATTTTGGGATTTCCCATGGGCCAAAACGCGTCACCACGGGCTCAAAATGGGCTAAAACCACTTGTTTGAGCATCCCAAGTGGTCTAGGAACGACTTTGAAAGAAATGGGTTTTTTGACCCCGGGGACCTTGGTGGACCCACCGTTGGCTCCAACCGTGCGCGGGCTGGGCTGTCCTCCGGCTCCACCAAGTGACCACTGGTACGGGGGTCTAGGCGTCTCGTTGGGCGATTGTGAAGCTTGGAAACCACAAAAAGTGGGGGGTTGCGGGTGGACCAGGTGCCCCCAAACTTCGGTTTTGAGCCACTCAGCCCAAGATTCGGCCCGTTCTTGGTTTTGGGCCTGTTTGACACAAACAGCGCACATTTGGGCCATTTTTGGGCCGTTTCTCGGACATGTGGTAGAGCTAGAGGGTACGGAAGGGCTCTCCGTTATGGGGCAATCAAGGCGCACGTGTAGTGTTTGAACCGGTTCCCTTCGATTGGCCGTTTTGACAGGGTTTCGGGGCTATTTTGGGCCCAAAAAGGCTTTTAAGTGGAGCTAGAGGGCAAGAAAGGGCTATTAGGCACGGGGCAATCGGGGCGCACGTGGAGTGTAGGAACTGTTTGCCTTCGTTTGGCCGCTTTGAGTGGGTTTTGGGGCCGTTTTGGGGCAAAAAAGGCTGTTTTGGGGCACAAAACGCGCAGTTTTGGGAGGGCACCTCCCGACTTGGCGCCCCCGCCCCGGGGCGCCACCGGTGAGTTTTTGGCTCAAAACTTGGATTTGGCAAGGGCACCACCTAGGCTCTAGGATGGCTAGAGTAGAGTAGAGCCCGGAGCGATGAGGCAGAGCAATGGCCAAAACGGAAAGGAGAAGTGCTTGCTTGCTTGTTGCTTGTTGTTGCTTGTTGCTTGCTAGCTAGATTTAAGGGGAGAGGGGTGTAGTAATATTGCTACACCCCTCTCCCCTTAAATCTAGCTAACAAGCAAGCAACAAGCAACAAGCAACAAGCACGTCACGCCTCCATTTTGGCCGTTTCTCTCTTCCACTGCCTCGGATCCTTCCCTAATCTAGCCATCGTATTCCCTAGGTGGTGCCCTAGCCAAATCCAAGTTTGCAACCAAAAACTCACCAGTGGCGCCCTGGGGCGGTGGCGCAAAGTCGGGAGGTGCCCTCCCAAAACTACGGATTTTGTGCCCCAAAACAGCCTTTTTTGGGCCAAAACGGCCCCGAAACACAGTTGAAACGGCCAAACAAAGGGAAATGGTTGCAACATTGCACGTGCGCCTTGATTGCCCGATCACCAAGAGCCCTTTGTTGCACTGTAACTCCCCGATATGTTCGAGAAACGGCCCAAAAATGGCTAAAAACGGCCTAAATGTGCGCTATTTGTGTCAAAACGGCGCCAAAACCAAGAACAGGGCTCAAATCCAAAGTCCAAGGGCGCCTAGTCCACCCGCTACCCCCCACTTTTTGTGGTTTCCAAGCCCCACAAAACACTTTTTTTCCAAAAGTGACCCGGGACCATTGGGGGTGCACAAACAAGTGTTTTGAGCCCATTTTGAGCCCGTTTTGGTCGAGTTTAGCCCCTTCGGCCACGTTTATGCACCAAGTTGTACCCCTCGCACGTACCTTAGAGCCGTATGGTGGAGCCACCTAGAGTTGGGGGGAGGGGTGTAGATTAGAGGATATATATATGTATATATATATATATATATGTATGTATATATATATATATATATATATATATATATATATATATATATATATATTACTACACCCCTCTCCCCTTAAATCTAGTTAACAAGCAAGCAACAAGCAAGCAAGCAAGCAAGCAAGCACTTCTCCTTTCCGTTTTGGCCATTGCTCAGCCTCATCGCTCCGGGCTCTACTCTACTCTAGCCATCCTAGAGCTCAGGTGGCAGCCCTGCCAAATCCAAGTTTTGAGCCAAAAACTCACCGCTAGCGCCCCGGGGCGGGGGCGCCAAGTTTGGAGGTGCCCTCCCAAAACTGCGCATTTTGTGCCCAAAAAAAGGCCTTTTTTGGCCCGAAACTGCCTCAAAACTTAGTCAAAACGGGCAAACGACGGCAAACGGTTTGCACACTCCACGTGCGCCTCGATTGCCCCGTGACCAAGAGCCCTTTCTTGCCCTCTAGCTCCACGATATGTCCGAGAAACGGCCCAAAAATGGCCAAAAATGGCCTAAATGTGCGCTGTTTGTGTCAAAGAGGCTCAAAACCAGGCTCGGACCGTATCTTGGGCTACGTGGCTCAAAACCGAATTCCGAGGGCACCTAGTCCACCCGCAACCCCCCACGCTTTGTGGTTTCCAAGCCTCAAAATCGCCCAACGAGACGCCTAGACCCCCGTACCAGTGGTCTCTTGGTGGAGCCGGAGGGCAGCCCGGCCCACGTACAATGGGTGCCAACGGTGGGTCCACCAGGGTCCCCGGGGCGGAAAAAATCGTTTTTTCCAAAGTTGTTCCCAGACCACTTGAGATGCTCAAACAAGTGTTTTTAGGCCATTTTGAGCCCGTGATGACGCGTTTGGGGCCATGGAAAATCCCAAAATGCCTTGAAAATGGGCCATTTTGGGACCAAAAATGGGTCAAAAAAGGGTCAAAAACGCGTTTTTCCAAAAGTGATCCCGGACCATTGGGGATGCTCAAACAAGTGTTTTTTGCCCATTTGGAGCCCGTTTTGATCGAGTTTAGTCCCTTCCGCTACGTGTATGCACCACTTTGTACCCTTCGCACGTACCTTAGAGCGGAGCCACGTATAGTATGGGAGAGGGGTGTAGATTAGAGGATATATATTATATATATATATATATATATATATATATATATATATATATATATATATATATATATATATATATATATATATATATATATATATATATATATGTATGTATATATATATATGTATGTATATATATATATATATATATATATATATAGTCATAGTCATAGTCATAACCACTTATCATGCCGTCTACTAGAGTTACCGGGCATCTCGCGCCGACAGGTGGTTCCTGCCTCGCTCGATCCCGTGGGTCCCAGGGCTGCCTGAGGTGGCCCACAGCATGACGGAGGACCCAGAGGACCGGGGATACCGGTCAACCAGGCTTTGGGGGCAGTGGCAACTGCAAAGCGTTAGCATTAGCAACGGCGACGGACGCTGGCCCGTTTCTTCGCCGGGGGTAAGGGGGCAAGGCAAAGCAGCGCAGCAGCATCGAAACAAGCAGAAAGCAAGGGCATCTCTGTCCGTCGCAAAGCGGCAACCAAGGAACAAAGCAGCACGCATGCGGCGAAGCGAGAGCTGACCCTCCGTCGTTCGCGTACCCCCGCCACCGTGGAGACATCCATCACCCATGACCCCATGGAATCCATTGCCGTCTGCGTCCTCGAAACTGCCCACCACCCCTGACTCCACGTATCCCTCTGCCAGCACGCAATAGCCCGTATGTGCAGAGCCAGGATTTCTGGGAGGCTCCAGCCTAGCCTGACCCTCAGCTTTCATCGCCCCCATGTCTCCACAATGTACGCCACCGACCCACCGTACCATCCCCCTAGTATAGTACAGAAACACGGTACCAATTCCACGTCCCCGTGGCCCTGAGCTGCTCCCACACCCCAGATATATACCATGCCGGCACCCCATGTTAGGGGCCAGCGCCCAATCTGCTTCGAGGTGTCCACTTGCCCACATATAATATATCTTGAGGGTCTACAGGGGGGGACGCCGGCCGCTACGCGACGGGAGTGGCGCAACCCGTGAATATCGCTGGCTGGGATTCGGGCTGGTGGGTGCCGTAGCTTGGTTATCGACCCCCTGTAGGGGTACCCACCAGAGGCTCGCCCCGGGCCGTGGTAACCAGGTGCACCTCATCTGGCCCACATACAATGCCTTGGCGCCTACCCTTGACCCTTACCTGCACTGATTGGCCAGCTCCCGTGGTTGCGCCTCTTCCGCCACAGCAGCGGCCAGGCCGCAGGTTCGGCCCCCACCGACGACGTGGCGAGCCTATCTATAGCATTGGCCCGCGCGTCATCCCCCGGACCACTCAGCATGCCGCTCCTCTGCCCTCCTCGCCTCTAGCCGACCGGACTGGCGCCCCCCAGGGGTAAGCCGTTACAGTGGTGAGGCGACCGCATACTCTTCGCTACGACGCCACGCAGTACCGCTGTTGCCACGCCGACGCCACCCGCGAGCCGCCACGACACGCACCACCGCAACCACAAGGCCATGGTCAGAGGTTAGACTATGTACATGCCCGCAGGCACGGTCCCTCTAGTTTGTTAACGGGGCCAGGGGATGCCCCCGCGCTCCCCCTGAGTTGTTAGAGGGGTCAGGGGGACACCCCAGTACCGCCATGCATCCCCGTAGCGCCCCCACTGCACGGCCCTCCAGTACCGCCGCGCACCCTCACCATACGGTCCCCAATACCGCCGCGCATACCCCCACGACGCCAGGACACCGTCATCTGGAACTTACCCGCTGCTCCCCCACTGTACGGTTCCCCAGTACCGCCGCGTACCCCCACCGTACGGATCCCAGTACCGCCGCGTTTACCCCCAAGACTCCAGTACGCCGTCACCTGGAACTCCACGTGCCCCCCATGAGCGCCCCTCCCAGGCTGCCACGCCGTCTCCACGACGCCCGCCATACTGTCCCCCTGACGACCCCACTGTCATATCCTTCCACGCACACATCTTCGCCTCGTCGCCGCTCCCGGGGACTGCAGGCTGACCCCGCAACCCCGTGTAACACTCCCAGGGGGCGCCGCAACGCCGTAGTCCCCAGACAACTCTGTGCACCCCCGGTGTATCCCGAGCAACCACTCCCACTACTGCCGTAGCCGGGCCGCCAGTAGAGACCCCGGTGCCATGGGAATACCCCACAGGGGTTTGGGCCTTATTACCCTGGTCGGGACGACCCATGACACCTCACTGTTGTACGCGGCGACCCGGGGCAGGCGGGTGAAGCATCCCTGTCCGACCCTCATGCACGGGGGCAGCACGGCTCACCATCAGGCCAGCACGACCCGTCACATCGCGTTGGCCGTCATACGCCGCCTGCCAGTACCGCACAATCAGGCCGCGAAGGCACTGCTTCTCAGGCGCTACCCCCCCCGCTGCGTCCAGCGTAGGGACGGTAGCTGGTGCACCCACAATTCCCAACCCCATCAATCTGCACCCCCGGCCCCCACCACGCCGTCACCATTTCCTCCGCGATGCCACAACCAGAGTATCCGTGAGTCGCCCTCCAGAGCCGCCCACCACAGCATCAGGGGCAGGGCCGCAGACGTCGCTCCAGGGCACCGTACCCCTTCCACTCGGACGCTCTTCAGGCCATCCTGGATAGTTTTCCAGGCACTTGAGGACATCTGCCCAGAGTGCCGTAGTGCCCACCTCGCCTTAGGCCACCCCCTATCGGCACGCTCCTTACATGTCCCGCACAGCGGGGCGGAGGCACACTGATGAACCCAAACTGACACCGTTTCCCCGCACCCGTGGCATCGCTGCGAAAGCACAGACCGCGATGGAACGCAGCTACCCTCACAACACTGCGACCACAGGTCCTGCCATACATCGGAGCACGCGTCCTGGAGCCCGAGCAAAGCCCTCGCCAGCGTGCGTGCTGTGGCACAACTGAGGAGGCTGCGCCTCGCTTCCTCCCACGTGGACACCGGGCCACCGCGCCACTTTGGGGCTGCGCGTGCCATGCGCCAGGAGCTCCCAACCGTAGTCCCGTAAGACCTCCCCGATGACATCAACCCCGTCCTGCCCCGGGCCCCTGGCGGAAGCCAGAACCAAGCGTTGTCCTCCCGCCCGAGCCTCAATGACCGCCTCGAGGCTCAGGGTGTCAAGGGTGTGACGGGCATCGGCAGCCACGTGGTCGTCCCCTTCTGGCAGAGAGAACATGGCCTCCGTGACGTGGCCCTGCGCGTCGTTGCCGTGTACCCGTGCCAGCTGCTTGGAGCCCACTAACACTGCCATGGACCGCTGCTCCGTGACCGCTGGTACGGCTCGTCGCAGCTGCCGGTCATACAGCCACAACGTACCCACGTCAAGTACGACAACCACCGCCAGGATTGGGAGACTGCACAGAGGTTGCTGAAGGACCGGCAGCACTTCGCGAGGCCAGCCCATGACGTTCCCCACAGCTGGATGGTTGGCGTACACCTGAAGCCAGGGATCACTCTGGCCGTCAGGGCTTCTCACCTTGGTACCACGCACCTGGGCCCACGACTGCGCCGACACCACGCGGGACCACTCCCTGAATGTCGCGATGTCCCGCGCCACCCAGGAACCGATCCACTGGTCGAAGGCCTGCGCCACCGCCGCCATCCAGTGAGGGAACAAGGACAGGGCCTCGTCATGCTCGATGCACGGCCGCGACACCAGCAGTGCGTGCAGCGGTGCCCTCTGAAAGGTTGCCCGCAGGTCGCCGGGGAGGCCGGCAAACGGGTTCCACGGCGGACGCTGCAGGATCCTCCCTGCCGGCGGGCAGAAGGGTGTGTCACCGCGCAGGAACGCGTATACCGCTCTCCTTCGATCTTGCATCGGCAGCTGCATGATCTGGGTGAGCCGATGGTTCCTGCGGGCATACACATCTTCCCCAATCTGGACCATGTCCTCCACAAAGAGCCTGGACTTGGCAGGGCCCCGGGACGACGCCGCTCGCACCGCAGCGAACAGCCGCTTCAGGTCCCCGGGGACGACACCCGCCATCAGGGATTCAGTCCACCTGCAGCCGTGCTCCCTCCACGCCACGAACTCCACCGCCCTGTCCATCAGGGGTAGCTCCGCCGTGAACTCCTCCACACGCCTGCACAGGAGCCCAGCCACCTCCTCGTCCCGCGCACACAGTAGGCGCATGTGGCCAATGTCCTCCTCCGGCCCCCCACAGAAGATACAGGGGTGTGCTGGTATTGCCATACGCGTGAGCTCCTGTCTCCACCGTCGCATGACCTGCATGGTGGACAAGCGACCGTCACGTGCCCGCAGCATATTCCTGTGCGTTGGGCCGTGGTGTACAGCTCCCAGGGGCATCGCCTCGCAGGCGCCAGCCAGTGGCGTGTGCGCCCTGGTGCGAGCCGCTAGCGAACGCCACTCCATCTCCCGGACTTGCTGAAGGGCTTGCATGGATGGCACACGCGGCTCGAGCTCACCATTATCCCCCGGCACCAAGAGGATGGCGTGCTCCTTTGGCAGGACAAGATGGACAGGCGGGGCCATTGCACGGGCCGCGGCAGAGTCCGGTGCCTCGAGCGGGACCGCCGCCAAGTGCGAGCTCTGCCTCACCACCTAGTGGTGCGGCCCCCCAACTCGGCGCGGCAGCCGCCGCAGCCCCTCCACTATCCAGCTCAGTGCGTGCTGATTGACCAGATGTGATGTCGGCCCCTTGATGCCACGGTACAGGGCCTCTTGCGCCCTGCGGAGATGCGCTCCTATGACGGACGCATCCACCACGTGTACCGTGCACGCTGACGGGGGCGTGTGCAACAAGTACGCCGCCGCGCCAATGATCTCTGCCTCCGGGACCGTGCCGTAGATGGCACCCGTCCACGTGGGGATTCCGTGGCTGGCCACCGCCACGTTTGTGGCGTCGTCTCCCTGGGGCGACGCGTCAGACGATGTGACTTTAGTCGCCACCGGCACCCAGCAGTACCGGTGGGGCTCCAGCCACGCCACGTCGGAGTGGGGGCTCTGCACCACCTTTCCCAGGGACGCCGCACTGGAGGCCGTGAGCTCCGGGGACAGGACCACCTTCGGTCGATACACCGCATGCGGTCTCCAGGCAAGGTCACATCCGCAGACTGACTTTATGGCGTCCAGGGCGGTGGTATACTCCGCTCCCCAAACTGTTGCGGAGCAGGAAGGCTGGTATACCACCACAGACCCCTGCTCCACTGCGCCACCATCACGCAATGACGTGACGGCGACGTGCGGATCGTGCGGCACGTTGGACATCCGGACCACTTCCGGGACCGAGTACTCATCCGGATCCGGGATAGGGCCACCTGTGCACCGCCGCGCATGCCCTGGAAAACGCTGGCCGCCCGTGCACAACCCACAGTGGTGGCGGGCTTATGCCGCCCCCGGCGTGAGGAGTGAGCAGGGGGACGGACGCCGGATCGTCTTGCTGTTGGTAGCCCTCAAAGACGTCCCCCAACAGAAACAGGAGGGCGGCTAGCGGGACGAACGGCATGGACAGCCCCGGGTTGGCCGGGTCCCATCCTTCCTCCCTGTATCCGCCCACCACATACACGTCCCCCGCAGCGGACTGTCTATTGCGTTTGCTGGCCTTCTTTCGGCGCACCGGGTCTATTAGCCGGTAAGTCAATGGACCGGGCAGCTGCGGCCGGAAGATGTCGCGAAGCCCCGTGAGCCACACGTGGTCCAGCTGGTGGGGCCCTACTCCCGCGTGCGGAAGGTGCGGGTGGTCCTCATGGCACTCCTGAAGCTGGACCGCCCAGTGCCCAGGCGCAGGGCAGGGGAGCCGCGCATGCAGGAGGTCATTTGCGGGATCAGTCAGGGCTGTACTGTCGCATCTGTGCGGGGCCCCGAGAGAATGCAGATGTCCCTACCCTTGAAGGTATAGGATTGGGACACCCACTTCCGCCCCGCCCACTGCACTTGCGGCAGACGGGCGTGTACACACGAGTACACCGACAATGGCATGAGAAGCCCTACGCGCAACGTCCCCATCGCTCTGAGTACCCTGTCCACCCACGTATTGCCAGCGTGTGTGGCGAATGACGCAGAGGGCACCATGAACTGCCCGCACACTCCGTACTGCACGTGCATGTCTCGGAGCATGGCCCGCAGCTCATCCCGGACTGTCGTCGACCTGTGGTGGGTGAGCTGAGCCATGGTCGCCACGACGGAGTCGCGGCATATAACGTGGACATCCGCCAACCGTAGCCCATGACCTGACCGCACCGCCACGTTGGATAGGTCCTTGGGCAGCTTCTCGAACTGCAGGGCCGCAGCCTTGATGGCAGTATTCAGCTTGATCACCGCCTCCGCCGTGTCGGACAGGTAGGGCGCCGCGTACCGCACGATGCCTCCAACCACAGCCGCCATCACCTCATGAGGCACCGACGCCGGCCCTAACGTGTTCTTGCACCAGCCCAGCAGAGCTTCACACCGGAGTACATGTTTCTCCTTCATGGTCGCCATCCCCCTCGGATCGAGGCGTAGGCCCAAGTATGGTACCGTGCCCTTGGCACGTAAGCATACCCATGGGGCCGCCGTGTCCCCTGGGTTCAGGTATACCATAATCGAATGGATGCGAGCAGTATTGGCATAGGCGCATTTGCCCACGTTGAGGGACATGCCCATGTCAGTGAGATACCGCGCTATCGCCGCCGCATACTCCAGGAATTGCGGCAGGGAGTGCGCTATCAACAGGAGGTCATCACAATACGCCTGTACCAGGGGTGGCACCGCATGGCGAGCATCTCCCCGCGCCTTGCAGGCCAGGCTCCGCAGGAGAGGCTCCAAAAGGAGGAGGTAGAGCACAGCGCTCTCCGCACTGCCCTGCCGCAGGCCCCTGTGGAGTCGTATGCTCGGCGTCGGGCCGTGCGCGGTGATGATGCGCACCAGAGACCCGCAGCTGAGGGTGTGGAAGAGCCTGATGAGCTCCTCCGGGACACCCATGTGGCACAAGAGGAGCGCTAGCGCTCCGTGCGGCGCTGTGTCAAAAGCTTTTGACACATCGAAGGCCAGGACGTGGTTTTCCTCCAGCCCGCGCTGCAGCCTGCGCTGGGCCAGGAACACCGGGGCAGCCGCCGTGGAGCCCGGCATGGCTCCGAAATGCCAGTCCGCGGCCAGTTCCTTGCGTGCCAGAACAGCTGTGAACCTCCGCATGAGGGGAGTCATGAGCATTCGCATGTCCTGCTGCCCCAGCGCTATCGGCGTGTACTCGTCCAGGTTGCCCGTGGTATTGCCCTTGGGCATCAGCCAGATAATGGCCTCGTGCCAGGACTCCGGGACGTCCGCACCCCGCAGGATTGCCCTGTACGCATGCACCAGGAGCCCCTGCACCGGTTCAGGCAGCTCTGCTATGAGGGCAGCCGTAACCCGGTTGGACCCCGGAGCTTTGTCGTCCGCCACGGCCTGCCTCACGGCGTCTTTAAGGTCCTGCATGGTGTAGTCCTGTACCGACCTCCATTCCTCTGGCACCCCTTTGGGAATGTGGGCCCGGACCAGCCGCTCGAAGGCCGGCAGGTGCACTGGCCGCTTGGCGTACAGCGCCTCCCAATCCCTCTGGACCTCACCGATGACGTCCGAGGCCTCCAAGAGCACCTTCTCCGACTCGCTGACGCGTACGGACCATAGGTCTGACGGGGCATAGTTCACCACGTTGATGGCCCCCCGTATCGCCGTCCATCGGAGCTGCAGATCCGGTACCCTGCCCCGCCAGTAGTCCTTGATGGACCGGCGCGTGTTGCTCCTGAGGACATCCCGCAGCTCCTCCACGCTTGTCTCCAGCTGGTGGAGCTGATGGTCCAATGCGGCACGCAGGTCCTCTACCGAGGCGGGGGACAGGTCGGGGTCCACTCGCGGGAGCTGCCGCAGCAGGGCAGTCGCTTCCTGGGAGTGGAGTCCGGCCGCCGCCGCGTCCCGTTGCCACAGCTAATGGGCGCGCCAGGCCAGGGCCTGCTGATCCGAGAGGACCTGGTCCAACGACGCCTCCGTTTCCGCCTGCCAGTACGGGTACTGCGGGTCCACGCCTGAGGGCATGCGCACTCCCGTGACCCTGGACACGTCATCACGGAAAGCGTAGAGCAGGTCAAAGACCGCTTGCACCTCCGACGTGCCCATGGTGGCAGTGTCGTGGTCCGACGAGAGCCACGCCTGTAGCCGCCGATCCCCGCAGGCCTTCTGCAGTACTGCCGCTGCCGCCTCACGAACCCCTGGGGAGTCCGGGCGTATGGCATGCAGCCTGCCCTGGGCGTGCGAGTAGGCCATCCTGGTGACCCTCTCCTTGCCGGCCACCGCCAGTGGGATGTCCAGGACCACAGGGCCATGATCCGACCCCGGCGACGCTGGAGACCGCCCCGGCGCCAAGTGTGGGCGCTCACGCGCCGCCCATGGGACCAGAGGCGAGTTTAGAAGGAAGGAGTCCAGTCGGTGCCCTGCACTCGTGGGCCTCCTGTCCTCCTCCCGCTCCGGGCCTGCCCTGTGGAAACCACGCTGTTCCCACAGGGCTTGGAACCTCCTCGTGGTAGGGTGCCACGGGGACTCCAGCCACACGTTGAAGTCCCCTCCGAGGAGCACAGCCCTGGTGCCTCCCGCGCTCTTGGCCGCCGCGTACATGGCCACGTCAGCCCAGAAGGACGCCTTAGACGCCCAGGAGTCGCCGCCGCTACCCGGGCCGTGGACGTTGATGACCGTGAGGGTGCCACCTGCGGTCACCACATCGAGAACCATGGCCTTGCCTGGCACGATTTCCACGATATCTCGAACTTCCTCCGCGGCGAACACGTCCGCCCGAAGGGCAATCAAGAGCCCGCCGCGCACCGCCGCCGCCGACGCCGCCTGGGCATCCACCCCTGGGTACGCATGATACCCGTGGTGACGCCACTGGTTCTCGGAGTGCACCACACCTTGTGGGTCTTGCAGGCCGGTCTCCTGGAATAGGCCCAGGATGGCACCCTCGGCCTTCATGATGCCCGCCGCCACTGCTTCACCGTCGAGCATACCTGGGGCCACTGGTACGCCGTCCCCCCGCATCGAGCCCTGGACGTTCCAGGACACCGCCGCTCGGGTGTCGGAGGCTGGGCCCCTTCATGGCTGCACGTGAGGATCAGGGCCCCCCGCCGGATCCGGATCACTGGACGGAGAGGGGCCACCAGCACGTTCAGGGGGACCACCCGCACCCGGCGCGGGCGGCCGGCGAGGTGGCCCCTGACCCCGTGGGCCTCCGCCCGAGGCGGTCGTCGCCTGCTGAGACCCGGCAGATGCGGCGGGCTCCCCCTCTGCCTGTCCGCCGGATGTACTTGCCGCCGTACTCCCCGTTGAAGTCACTGCCCCACTCCGTGCTGCAGACCCAATCGCCCCAGATCGTGCCGCCGACGACGACGCCCCGCGCTCCGCTGCAGGGCGGCCACCCGCGGGCAGCGTGAGCGCTCTGGACCCCGCCTGGGCCGACGCGAAAGGCCCCGCCTGGCCCCCCGGCATAACGCCAGCCAGCATGGCCAGCGCCAGGTCCCGTTGCGCCGGATCAGTCGCATGGTCCCGCTGGATGTGGTCCAGCAGGTCCTTGGGGTGGAGGTGGGTAGGCCGGCAGTGCGTGCCAGCTTTCCAAGTGCAGTGACCAGCCCCATCCAGCCGAGACCAGGGGCAGACATTGATCGTCTTTGTCCCACGCTGATCCGTGGCCAAGTCACCACCGAAGTGCTGCAGCACGTACCGAATGTTGGCATAGGCGCCATACTGAGGCGGCTGGCCCCTCTTGGGCGGCGGCTTGGGCGCCGCTTTCGGGGCCTGCCTCGGAGCCGCGGCCGGGGGTGCCGCAGGCCGTACCGGTGGCACGCTTGGGGGCTGTGGCAGGTGCAGCATTCCCCCCACGGGAAACCGCTCCTCCACCCAGCGGCGCCACGCGTCGGCGAACTTCTCCCGGTCGCCCTCGACCTTCCACCTGGACGTGGAGAACGCCCGCAGCCACGGCCCCATGTTCTCTGCCATGACCAGGCGGAGGGCATCTCCTCCGCTCTGCCGGCGGAAGCGTGTCGCGGCCGCGCCTGCCACGGTCCCTTGGAGGTACAGCGCGTCGCCCCCGTCGCCACTCAGTGCACTAAGGTGCAGGGCCTCCAGGTCGGCGGGGCGGACCGTGAGCACCGTGCCCTCTCCGCGATCGTACAGGCGCAGCGCCGAGGAGTGGGACTCCAACGCCGCCACAACCCAATACCACGCCCGCGACGCGCTATGCAGCAGTGCCAGCGAGGCTGCCGGCCTGTTGCTGGAGGACTGCGCCGCCGGGGCCCTGGGGAGTGCCGCCGCGTGACCCTGCAGCGCCCTGCACATGCCAGCTGCATGCTCAGCCTGCCACACGTTGCTCGGGGCTACGGGCCAGACGTCCTGCCCTTGGATCACCGGCGGCCGCGTGACCTCCACGAAGACCGCCGGCGCCGTTGGATGTCCTCGGCCGTGCACCTGTGCGCCCTGCGCACCGGCCCCAGCCCACTTAGGCACTCCCGGAACACCCGGTAGCAGGCGGGGCCCCTGGACTGCTGCCTCCTGAGCCGGCACGCGGTGACTACGACCCACTCCAGTCCCCCTGTTTCCACCCGAACACAGGCCCAATACTCCGCCCCCTCCAACACCACCAGCCGCCCCATATCCGCCACGCCCACCGTATGGGTGGAAGGCACGCTCTCCACCCTCAGCCACCGCTTGCCGCCTTCTTCCCACGGCTGGGGGGCATGCATCCGCTGCTGCTGCATCGCGTCCTGCACGTGCTGCAGGGACACCGTCGCCAGCATGGACATCCCCCCGTCCGCCGCCGCCGCCATACACAGCAGGGCATGTTGCATGCGCGCCCCGGGCAGCCCCACGTTGTGCGGGACGTTCGCCAGGTCCAAGGGCGTGCGGGGCGCCGGCAGGGCCTCCAACACCGCTGCAGGCAGCTCCCCCAGGGACGGCAGACGCGCGATGGGCCCCATGTCCCTGTTGAGGACCACCGCCGCCACCCACCGCCTGTCCAGCGCGGACAGGAGGTTGCCCGGCCTCTGCACCCTGAGGAGGGTACCGACGGCGGACATGAGGGCGCACACGCCACAGTCCTTGGTGTTGCCGGCCGGCTGCTGCACCTGTGCCGCCCGGGCCTCTGCCAGCAGATGCTCTGCACCCGGCCATCCCGCCCTCTGGCCCCTGGGTGCCATGCGCATCGTCCGGACCGCCATGTCCCACGTGTGCGGCCATTGGGGCGGGGCCCCCGACACCACAGGCCGGCCCAGCGGGTCCACGGCCAACCGCATGTCAGGGGCCACGAGGTGGTGGGCCGTCCAGGGCCGCATGCCCGGCGTCTCCAACCGGTCGAGGTACACCGCCTCTGAGCCCCCCAGCTCGACGTACCTCGCAATGAGGAGGGCAGCCGGGGTTTGGCTGTGCCGCTGGCCCTCCCACCCCTCCCTCGGGAGCATCATGGCGTGGGGGGCCAGGCACTGCACCACGTCGGCTGCCAGCGCGACCACGTTGTCACTCAGCTCCACCCCATGGTCCGCGGCCACCAGGAAGTGGTGCCTGGGCTTGGAGTACACGTGCTCCAGGGCGCCCCGCAAATCAGCTGGCGGGGGAGAGGCGTCTCCGCAGCCCCGCAGCCATGGGAGTGCGCCCGGGAGATGCCGCCCTGCTCCTCCTGACCAGACGGCGGCCTTAAGGACCGGCAGGTCCCGCCAGACAGCCCTAGCGACCGGATCGCGCCAGGGCTGTGGCTTGTTTGCACCCCACTGGAGGACGGCCACCACAGCATGCGTGGTCAGGGGCTCTGCCGTGAGCTGCAACGCTGTTCCCCCGTTGGTCTCGATCACCGTGCCCCTTGGGGCAGTGAAGACGTGGCCATCGGCCCCACGGACCGCCACCCATCCCCACAAGACCGCCACGGTCTCCCAGCTAGGGTGGTTGGTTCTCCTGGGCAGGACCACCACCGGTGGGGACGGGCCGTTGGCGGCCCACACGCGCCATTCCACTCCCACCAGACGCTCGTGACCAGGGGGCCGGTACACCTGGGGCCACGCGTCTGGAAGCTGGCGATGGACAGCGGTCCACACATCAGCCCCGCCAGCCCGCGTGAACTGGAGTCCCCCCAGGATGTCCCCGTCCACAGGGCTAGGGAGGCGGGCGGTGCGAACTTCCAGCCCCTGACCCAAGCGAAGCCCTGGCCCCTCTCGGTCTCCCATCAGCGAGACCTCCGGGTCTGTGGCCGCAAGACGAGCCGCCACCGCGGGGAGATGCAGGGAGACAGTCCACGGCTGGACTGAGACGGGCTCGCGCGGGAGGTCAGGGCAGGCCGCCAGAGCACTGCCATCCCTCGCCCAGCTGAGCGCCCTGTCCCACCACTGCGCCCACGCACCCGGCGCCGCCGGCAACGACCAGGACAGGTACGTCACGACCGCCTTACCCTGCCACTCGCGAGGGTCCATGCCGGCGGGGTGTGTGTGCCACGTGCACACCCATCCCAGATTGGCTTCCTGTACGGCGACCACGTCCCTCCACGGGACCACCGGGAACGGAGTGAGCAGGGCCGCCATGCCACATGGCAACGCCACCGCCCACTCGGTCAGGCCCCCACTCTCCACCGCATACCCCACCGCCGGGAGCCCTCCCCCTTGCGCCTTTACCACCGGTTCCTGCAGCAACGTTCCGTGGCCCCGGCCGTGGTCCTGGCTGCGGTCCAGGCTGAGGGCCCCCACACGGGCCACGGCCTGGAGGATCAGGAGTAATTCCTGGGGTACTCCCCGCTGCACCAGCGGCTGGGGGTGGGCGAACCGGCAGGCATCTGCCCGCATGCACCACCCCTTGGCCCAGTGCCTGCAGGTTTCCACCTCCCCCGTGTTCGGCCCAGCCTTATCCGCCACCCCCAGCTCCCGTGGACCCACCTCACGCGCCTCCTTCGCCCCCACGATCACCAGCTCCTCGTCCTGCTCCCCGGCGCCCTGTGCCTCTTCACCCTTGAACTCCGGCTCCTCGTCCTGCTCCATGGCGACTTGTGCCTCCTCACCCCTCCTGCGTTGGTTCTCCTCCTCCAGTGCCTCCGTCGTCGGCGGCGGGCCCGCAGCATCCGTGAACTTCGCCAGGGCCGCCGCCACAATGGCCTGCACGTCCACCTCCTCCCCGGCCACCTCCGGCTGATCCTGCTGCTGCTCCTCCCCCGTGGGTTGCTCTTGCCCCACCCCGTCACCGCCACGGCCTGCTTCCTCGTCACCCCCCACCGGGATCGCGTGTTCGGACCCCTGGGGGGCGGCGCTCCCGTCGAGGCGCGTGCCCACCACCACCTGCAGCTTGAGGTCACCGCCGCGGCTCTCAAGGCGGTAGCTGCTGGTGCCGGGGACGAGGACCGCCCCTTCCCCGGTCAGCAGCAGGCGGTCCGCGTCGAACACGACCTCTGCACCCTCACGGTGCAACGCCACCAGGAGCGCATGGGACCCCAGCGCCTGGGGTGTGAGGGGCCGCTCGGCCTGCTCGCGACGCCAAGCGTCAGCCCCACCTCGCCACAAGGCCACGTACAGGCCTTCGTCCCGCCGCACGTCCTCCAGCCCTGCCTCGCCCAGCAGGCGCCCCACGGACAGGCGCACCGAAAGGGGGAGGCCTTCCTGGGGCTCGGCGGCCCGGACATCACCGGCCTGGTGACCCAGGACCGCCGCATCCCCCAGTTGGACACAGCGGACCTGGCCGTTGTCCGGGGACGCTGCCGCCAGGGCCATCTCCCGGGCGTCCTGCCCTGGGCGCTGGAGCTCATAGCGCTCCAGGGCGCCCGCCAGCATCCCTGCCTCCCGCTGCCCCGTGCCCGTGAGGCGGTGCCTGTGGGCGCCCTCGGCCGCATGGTACCTGCAGTGCCGCCGCTCACAGCTCCCCAGGGGAGGGGGCGGCACCGCAGTGGGCATGGGCCGCAGCGGCTCGTTGGCCGGGTCCTCGTCCATGCCGGCGTAGACGTCGGGCCCGGCGTCGTCCTCAAACATGAGGGCCAGCGCCGACTCGCCGGGCCCGTATGCCTCCTCGTCACCCTCGCACTCCTCCTCCTGCTCCCCTTCCACCCCTTCTCCATCCGCGGCCACCGCCGGCGGCGTGTCCGGCCGCGGCGGGAAGGGCGCCAGAGGCCGCTCGCCAGCGCCTCCGCCCCTTGCCGCCTCCGCCGCGTCCAGCCGTGCCCGCAGGTTGGCGGGCAGCCGGGCCCAGCTGGTGCCCGCATGGAGATCCATGCGGTACGCCAGCCCCGCCGGACACGGCTCACCGGGTGCCACCTGGCGCCACTCCCGCCACTCCCACATCCAGTCCTCCACTCCTTCCCCCTTGGCACGTCCCCCACTGGGCTCCATATATATATATATACATATATATATATATATATATATATATATATATATATATATACATATATATATATACATATATATATATATATATATATACATATATATATATATATATTCATATATATATATATATATATATACATATATATATATATATACATATATATACATATATATACATATACATACATATATGTATATATATATATATGGCATAAGGTGTGAGCCCCCCCCCCCCCCTAGGGACCTATGGGCCGGGGTCGGGTGGGGACCCAGGACCCCCCCCCCCCTATTTTTGGGTCGAGAAATTCAAAAAAAGAGGAATTAGCTTGATCCGAGACAGTGGGAGGGCACAATTTCAAGATTCATATGCAAAAAATAGGGTCCTAACCAGTGCACTAAAAATAGCAAAATATGCAAGGTTGGCTCAAAAATTGGTACACTGGGGTGTAGGTGGCCCTTCCCCTGCCCCTAGTGGGGCAAAAGGGTGATGAATAGATCCAAATGAAGGCATTGACGGCAATAGGCTGGTGGTTTTGTGGGTTTTGTGAGGTGAAGAGGGCTATTTTTAGGATTTTGAGGCTATTTTTGGGGATGATGTCACTCGGTAAGAAATACCTATTTTTAGCAACTTCGAAGGGTCATAG
>OZ038380.1:51915865-51928365 GCA_964036045.1 Eutreptiella sp. 'Long Island Sound 2002'
CCCACCCCACGCCATGACCTGCGCCCACAGCCGGCAACGGACCTCCCACCCCCCGGCACGCCGTGTGTCGGATCCTCCCTTGCTGCGCTCCCCACAGGCACCATGGCTCACCCATTCTCAGCTCTGTCCCCCGACCTCCAGCGCGAACAGTTGACGGCGGCCGACGCCTGGCCCCTCCTGTCCATCGCCCTGGACTCCCAGCAACCCCCACGCCTGCTGGCCTCTGCACGCCACATGCCGGCAAATGTGGACGTCCTCTCCATCCCCCTCGCCGGCTCCCCCATCGAAGCCAGCCCCCTCCTCTGGTGGCTCGCCTTCACCGAGCAGCTCACCGAGAACGAGATCTCCCTCCTCACCACCCACCACGATGCCTCGTGGCTCCCCTACGCCTCCTGCATGAGCGCCCTCATCGACTGGGGCGCTCGTGCCTCCACCCTCGACCAGGCCACTCTCGCCTCGGCCGCCCTCGCCCACATTTCCCCCTTCACCCCCGACCTCCCCCCCTCCATCCCCTTCCGCCGCCTCCTGGACCTCCTGGCCTTCGAGGAGGCCATCAAGCCCAAGGTCGCCCGGGTCGCCCTGCTCCACTGGCTAGCAACCTGGGCGGCCCAGCAGACCGGCTCCCGGCTGGCCTGCCCCCCCCTCAACGGCGTCTTCGACCTCGCCAGCCCCCACGTCCGTATCCCCGCTCCTTGCCCCCTGTCCGCCCAACGGTGGTACACCGAGTCGAACCATCGGAAGGATGATGGTTCCATTCGCACCCCCAACATCTCCACCGCCATCACCGCAGCCGCCCGCCGCGCTAACCCGCAAGCGGAAGACCCCCCTGCGGGGCCCGGAGCCCCCGCCCCCGCCGCCGCCCCTGCGCCCCCCGACGCTTCTCAACCCTTGTCCCTGCTTCCGCCCCGTCCCCAGCCCCCGCAGCCGGCCGCACCACCCCCGTCAGACTGGGAGACACTCTTCCAGGCTGGCCCCACCCCGAGCTCCCAGGACACGCTGACCCTGCTTGACGGCCTCTCCTCCGTCCCCGAGGCCGACGCCCACCACACGGCCATGTGCATTGTGGCTATGGGCAAGAGCTGCCACCTGCCCCCCAGGACCGTGCAGCACCTCTCGGTCTCCACGTCCACCGCCAGCCTGGTGCTCGCCGCCAAGGGTGCCTGGCACTCCTGCCCCGACCTCCACAAGCCCACCCTCCGCCTCCACCTCAACAAGCTCCTCACCCTGGTCTCCCAACGGTACGGGGCCGCCGCCTCCTCCGCGGCCTCCCTGCCTGCCCTCCAGGCCATCCAGCCCCTCATCACAGCCGCTCAGGCCCATGCCGACACTCCCTGGCTGCCGGCGGCCTTCACCATCGCCAGCGCCCCCTCATTCCCCATAGAGGCCTACCAGGACCTCCAACACGTCTCCTCCGCCGACACCCTCCGCGCAGCCATCGCACGGCTGTGTGGCCGTCTCTCCACCCCGGCCCAGTTCCAGGAGCTCATCTCCTACACCAAAACTGCCCTCCCCCCCCGCTCCACGGCGGACCTGGACTGGTTCCGCCTTGGCTCCTCCGCACCGCCAGCGCACTCCCTGCTAGCCCCTGGCGCCGCCGCCCCGCCCGCGCCACTGTTCGCCCCTCCCCTCCTCGGCCAGCCCCCCCTCCCGGGCGCCCCCGCGCCCACCGCCACCGGCGCCACCCCCGCCTCCTCGGTCCCCACCTTCGCCCCCGTCGGCTCCTCGCCAGCCACCGCCGGCGTCATCCGCGTCTCAGGCCTCCGCCTAGGCCCGCACCCCTCCATGGCAGTCACCCTCACCCACAACCTGCAGACCGTCGTGTACGTCACTGACGCCGACGCCCGCCGCGGGCACGCGTTCGCCCACATTGCCCCTGCCCTGCACACCTCCCTCTTCGCCTCGCTGCCCACGCGCGTCATCCAACACAACGACGGCTGGTCCCTTACGGTCCAGGGCAGACGGGACGATGGGCAACCTTGGCACGCCCCCACTGCCACTCTCAACACCCCACCCTCCCTCCGCCCGCCCGTCCCGGGCGACCCTCAGCCCCGCCCCGCCAAACGCAGCCGCCAGCAGTCACCCCCCCGTTCCTCCCCCCGGCGCTCCCCGCGGCACCATGGCCGCACAACACCCTCGGACCCCTCGTCAGGCAGGGCAGTCCGCGGCGCCATGTTCCCCAGTGCCCGCAGACACAACTGACTCGCCCTACCGGACACGCTCCCCGCCTCCAGCGCTCCTGACCTCCCGACCCTAGCTTGGGCGACTTTCCTCGCCTCCCACTTCCCCCGCCCACTCGACGCCCACCGCGCCGGGGCTGACCTTCTCTCCGCCCCAGAGCCCCGTCCCCAGTCCCACGCCCGTGCCCCCCCCCCCCCCCGCGCACCCGCTCCACCACCGGCCTCCGCCCCCCGTATATGCCTTCACTGCGGCACGCTGCGGCGCCCTGCCCTCACGCGCTGCCCCGTGTGCGCACACTCTGCTGACCTTCTCCCCCTTGGCCTCCCCCCGGCCGCCGACCTCCCCCCGGGCCCCCTCCGAGACCTCTTGCACGCCGCCCAGGTCTCCACGTCGCTACCCCCCTCGCTCCTCGCCTCCGCCCTCCCCACGGTGTGCGGTTGGCTCGCCTCTTTCCCCCGCCAGCGCGGTGACCCCCCCTTCTGGATCACCCCTCCCCCGCACGTGGACGCCAAGTGGACCGCCTTCTGGGACACCGCCCACTTGCCTACAACCCCCCTCCCCCCGTCCCCAGCGTACACTCGCTCGTCAGGCCCGACCTCAGCGTGGGCACTGCACCCCGCCCTCCCCGACGCCCCGCTCGTCACCTCCTCCGCTTGCCCCGACTGTGGACGCCCCACGCCTCACACCGCCTTCGTCGACCTCCCCACATCGCCGACCGACCACTGGCCTCACTTCTTCTGCACCTCCCCCCACAAGGCCCCGCCTGTGTGCACTCGTGACATCGCCGCCCGCTGTGTGGTCGGCTTCCAGGGCATGCTACTGCCCGGGGCTGTCCCCGTCTCCGCCATCCCCTGGGCCGCCCCCTGCGCCCCCCCCCCCTGACCGCCTCCTCCAGCCGACCCTCGCCTTCGTCCTCTCACTCCCCGACCCCCGTGACCAGGCGTCCACCCCCCTCCGCGACACAGCCCTCACCTTTCTCACACACAACTGGGGCGGCATCGCCGGCCAAGTCTCCCTCGCCCGCACCTGGCTCGAGGCCCTGTCCCCCGACGTGGTCGCCGAACAGGAACTCTGGGACTTAGCCTCGGCCCGACCCGCCCTCCCACCGAGGTACGAGGCCCACTACAGCACCGCTTCCGGCCAGGGCTCAGGCCTCCGCACGGCCTGGCTCCGGTCCCTCCGCGCCCCCTCCCAACCCGCCGACCTCGTCTACGACGGCCAGCACTGGACTGCCTCCGCGGTCCCCCTCTCGCTAGGGGGCCGGGCCCTCCTGTTCAACGCCCACCTCCCCCCACGCCTCTCGTACTCCGAGTAGGTCTCCGAGGTCAAGCTCATGAACCACCTCCGCTCCCGCGTACGGCCCGACCTATGCGTCCTCCTGGGCCACCTCAACAGCACGGGGGCCCCAGGCACCCCCCTGGCCTCCGCACTCGGGGCCCTAGGCCCGCTCTCGGCCTGGCACCGCCTGGTCCCCCCAGCCACTCCCACCAACTTCACCACCCGCCACGGCTCCCCCCGTTCCACCGCCATCGACCACATCTTCGCCACCGGTCCCATAGCCTCCCACACTCACCACGTCCTCCCCTGCCACACCTCACACGCCATGGTGCTGGCGCAGGTCACCCTGCACCACCGCTCCTGCTCAGGGCCACTGCCGACCGCCGGCTGGACCGCCCGCGACCCCCCGCGACCGCCACGGGCCCCGCACCCGCATGGCGCCACGTCCTACCCGGCCGACCGCCGCTACCCACGCGCACGGCCCGGGCTGCGACCCCCCGCCGGCTGTGCCGCGCGGCCTCCCGTACGCAGGGCACAGGGACAGGCACCAGGGAACATCACATGAACCGAACACAGCACGCCAGCGACAGTGAACCCATGTTCGTGCTCTTGTGCTCCCGCCCTTGTGCCCTCCCTCCCCCATGACCGACGCGCGCGCGCGCCCGCACTACCGGGGACGAGGCGGCCACAACACAACTCCAGCAGAGGTGACTAGGCGCCGGCAGACCGCAACTCCCAGGCCTCCCCTCGCCCCCGTAGAAGGCTAGAAGCACGGGCCAGCGCCCCCGGCCACGCCACGGCCTCACACGAGGAACGGCCACCTCGGCGGGATGTTCGGGCAAGGCGCGGACTGTCCGTGGACCCGGGCGTGCCTTCCCCACCCCAAGGTCACCACCCCGCCCTCCGCCCCCGCCACAGCCGCTTCGCACAGGACGAGTGACTCTCCCCCCGCGAGACGGGGGAGGGCCCCAGGGTGACGTCCTCAGGTGACCCCACCCTCCTCCACACGCGCCCCCCCCCCCCACACCAAGGCGCCCCCCCCCCCCCCCCCCCTCGGTCGTCGTCGGCACACGCCCGGCCAGCGTGACGCCGGCCAACTGCTCCCTTGCGCCCTGCCCAGGGAGAGCGTGTCTGGCAATTTCTCCCGCCGGCACGTGCTGGGTGCCCTCAACAACAACAACAACGATATATATATATATATATATATGTATATATATATATATATATATATATATATGAATACATATATATATATATGTATATATATATATATATATATGTATATATATATATATATATATATATATATATATATATATATATATATATATATATATATATATATATATATATATATATATATATATATATGTATATATAGCGGAGTCCCCCCCGGCGAATCCGAGGTTCTTCCTCGAAGGGGCCCACGGGCCCAGGGGACGCCACCGGGTATTTTCGGCCAAGCCGGACGGAGCTCCCACCGGCGACCCCCCCCGCATGGGAGGGTGCACACAACGACCGCCAGCCCCCCCCCCCCCCCCCCGCCCCCCCAAAAAAGGGACTCCGGCGCGGAGGGTTGGGGATATAGTCCCATGCCGCGCGGCCATGAATCGACATGGCCCTACACCGGGCGACACACGCCCTCCCCCCCCCCTCGCTCAAGAGGGGCCCCCGTCGTCCCCCGGGCAGGGAGCAACCCCCCCCCCCCCCCTTCAAGGAACGGCCGCCCTCGGGAGCCCTCGCCCAGCCCCCGAGGGCCTCTCGGGGTTCGCCCTCGAGCCCGCCCGGCCCTTCCACGCCCCCCCCCTCACCAGCCGCAGCCCATGGGCCCGCCCGGTCTCCCCCGCGCCGGTCCACAACCACCAGGGACCCGGGCCCCGGAGCCCCGGTGCCCAGCCCCGCCCGCCCCCCCGGTATCCATCCGGCGGGGCCCGTCCCGGTCCGGTTCGGCCGCGAGGGGACGGCGTGGCGCTTCCCCCCGCCTCCACCAGGATTCGCCCCCGTGGATGATGCTCGGCGGGATTCGTCCCCGCCGAGCGGGGTGCGGGCCCCTCCGCTGACCGTGGCCCCCAGCGCCGCGGGCGCCCCGGGCTCCCCGGCCGACTTTGGCCAGCCCCGGCCGCCCCTCCTCCCCGGTCAGCCGAACGGTGACGCTCGCGGGTGGGCACACCGCTACCCCACCCCCTCGCGCGCGCCTGCCAACCGGCCCACAGCCCCCCCCCCCCTCCCCGCATGCACACCATGCCCCTCCTCCCCTCCGCACCCCCCCCTCCTTCTTCACAGGTAGCCGTCGCCTCCGAGGTGGGCTTCCGCAGCCGCCGACGGGCGGACACCTGGCTTAGAAGGGGACCCCCCAAACTCGGTGGGGGTCCAGGCCTTGCCCCTCCTTCCCCATGCTGCATGCATCATGGCGTGGCGTGAGTCATACCCCCCTCCCTATGCACCATGTGTCATGGCCGCGAGTGGCCTTTGCCTCTCCCTCCTCACGCTAACCGAAAGGGGGGGGCCGACGGCCCCTGGGTGGGGCCCCCAGAACCCCTGGCGCAGCGACGCCCGACTGGAGGGTGGTGGGGCCCGCCGGTGCGCGGTTCGAGCCCCCGCCACCCTACTTCCACTGGCCGCGACCCCCTGTCCCCCCCCGGTCCCCCCCCTGTCCCCCACCCCGACTGGGGCGGCGCGGCCCGCGCGTGCGGTTCGAGCCCGCGCCGCCCCTTGTTGCATTATACGGACAGTGCGGGCCGCCAGGAGAGCGGAGGGGCCCCGCACTGCCCCGAGCGCCCCCCCCCACAACGGCTGGCGCTAGAGGCCTGGCAGCGCCTGGCGGGCTGTTGTGCAGGGGGGGCGAGGCGACCGGGCGCTTCATACCCGCCCCAAACTGGGGTCTGTGCCCACGGCACCGGGCACAGTCGCCGGTTGGGGGGTACCACACCGCCACCGGGCACAAGGGAGAGGTAATAGCCCCGGGCATCGGCCTCCCCCAGGCCGAAGGCAGGTGCCAACCGCCGGGCTCATCCTGGCCCCCCACTTCCTCTTCATAATCATCCCCCTTGGCCGTCCCGGCCCACAGTCCCCGCGGCGGGTAAGTTCCTGGGGTCGAATCCTAAGACCTTCGGGGACGGAAGAACAGGCCGAGGTTTCGCACCCAGCCGACGTGGGGAGCCTCCGCCCCCACGGGGCCCCAGGGCACCCCGGCCATCCCAGCCGGGGATAACCCGCCGCCAGCGCCCCATTCCCCCGCCCCAGGCTCTCCGGCCTCCGTCCCCATGCAGTCTTCACCCTCATCACTTCCTCGTAGTAGGACACAGGTAGCAGGACGCACCCACCACCACCACACGCCACCGACCCCCAGAGCCCAGCTCCGGACCGCCCACCCCGCCCAACCCCCCCCCACCCACGCCCAGCGACGACCGCCACCCGCACCTGACCCGCCCCCCCCCCCCCCCTTTCTACATTTGCGCCACTGCCGGTAGCACTGTTCGCTCTGCATGCCGGAGCCTCCGGGCCCTGAGCGCTTGCCTCGGCTTCTCCCTTCCTCCCGCCCGCCCACCCCGACCAACCCCTCCCACCCCCACCCCACGCCATGACCGGCGCCCACAGCCGGCAACGGACCTCCCACCCCCCGGCACGCCGTGTGTCGGATCCTCCCTTGCTCCGCTCCCCACAGGCACCATGGCTCACCCATTCTCAGCTCTGTCCCCCGACCTCCAGCGCGAACAGTTGACGGCGGCCGACGCCTGGCCCCTCCTGTCCATCGCCCTAGACTCCCAGCAACCCCCACGCTTGCTTGCCTCTGCGCGCCACATGCCGGCAAATGTGGACGCCCTCTCCATCCCCCTTGCCGGCTCCCCCATCGAAGCCAGCCCCCTCCTCTGGTGGTTCGCCTTCACCGAGCAGCTCACCGAGAACGAGATCTCCCTCCTCACCACCCACCACGATGCCTCGTGGCTCCCCTACGCCTCCTGCATGAGCGCCCTCATCGACTGGGGCGCTCGTGCCTCCACCCTCGACCAGGCCACTCTCGCCTCGGCCGCCCTCGCCCACATTTCCCCCTTCACCCCCGACCTCCCCCCCTCCATCCCCTTCCGCCGCCTCCTGGACCTCCTGGCCTTCGAGGAGGCCATCAAGCCCAAGGTCGCCCGGGTCGCCCTGCTCCACTGGCTAGCAACCTGGGCGGCCCAGCAGACCGGCTCCCGGCTGGCCTGCCCCCCCCTCAACGGCGTCTTCGACCCCGCCAGCCCCCACGTCCGTATCCCCGCTCCTTGCCCCCTGTCCGCCCAACGGTGGTACACCGAGTTGAACCATCGGAAGGATGATGGTTCCATTTGCACCCCCAACATCTCCACCGCCATCACCGCAGCCGCCCGCCGCGCTAACCCACAAGCGGAAGAACCCCCTGCGGGGCCCGGAGCCCCCGCCCCCGCCGCCGCCCCTGCGCCCCCCGACGCTTCTCAACCCTTGTCCCTGCTTCCGCCCCGTCCCCAGCCCACGCAGCCGGCCGCACCACCCCCGTCAGACTGGGAGACACTCTTCCAGGCTGGCCCCACCCCGAGCTCCCAGGACACGCTGACCCTGCTTGACGGCCTCTCCTCCGTCCCCGAGGCCGACGCCCACCACACGGCCATGTGCATTGTGGCTATGGGCAAGAGCTGCCACCTGCCCCCCAGGACCGTGCAGCACCTCTCGGTCTTCACGTCCACCGCCAGCCTGGTGCTCGCCGCCAAGGGTGCCTGGCACTCCTGCCCCGACCTCCACAAGCCCACCCTCCGCCTCCACCTCAACAAGCTCCTCACCCTGGTCTCCCAACGGTACGGGGCCGCCGCCTCCTCCGCGGCGCCCCTGCCTGCCCTCCAGGCCATCCAGCCCCTCATCACAGCCGCTCAGGCCCATGCCGACACTCCCTGGCTGACAGCGGCCTTCACCATCGCCAGCGCCCCCTCATTCCCCATAGAGGCCTACCAGGACCTCCAACACGTCTCCTCCGCCGACACCCTCCGCGCAGCCATCGCACGGCTGTGTGGCCGTCTCTCCACCCCGGCCCAGTTCCAGGAGCTCATCTCCTACACCAAAACTGCCCTCCCCCCCCGCTCCACGGCGGACCTGGACTGGTTCCGCCTTGGCTCCTCCGCACCGCCAGCGCACTCCCTGCTAGCCCCTGGCGCCGCCGCCCCGCCCGCGCCACTCTTCGCCCCTCCCCTCCTCGGCCAGCCCCCCCTCCCGGGCGCCCCCGCGCCCACCGCCACCGGCGCCACCCCGACCTCCACGGTCCCCACCTTCGCCCCCGTCGGCTCCTCGCCAGCCACCACCGGCGTCATCCGCGTCTCAGGCCTCCGCCTAGGCCCGCACCCCTCCATGGCAGTCACCCTCACCCACAACCTGCAGACCGTCGTGTACGTCACTGACGCCGACGCCCGCCGCGGGCACGCGTTCGCCCACATCGCCCCCGCCCTGCACACCTCCCTCTTCGCCTCGCTGCCCACGCGCGTCATCCAACACAACGACGGCTGGTCCCTTACGGTCCAGGGCAGACGGGACGATGGGCAACCTTGGCACGCCCCCACCGCCACTCTCAACACCCCACCCTCCCTCCGCCCGCCCGTCCCGGGCGACCCTCAGCCCCGCCCTGCCAAACACAGCCGCCAGCAGTCACCCCCCGTTCCTCCCCCCGGCGCTCCCCGCGGCACCATGGCCGCACAACACCCTCGGCCCCCTCGTCAGGCAGGGCAGTCCGCGGCGCCATGTTCCCCAGTGCCCGCAGACACAACTGACTTGCCCTACCGGACACGCTCCCCGCCTCCAGCGCTCCCGACCTCCCGACCCTAGCCTGGGCGACTTTCCTCGCCTCCCACTTCCCCCGCCCACTCGACGCCCACCGCGCCGGGGCTGACCTTCTCTCCGCCCCAGAGCCCCGTCCCCAGTCCCACGCCCGTGGCCCCCTCCCCGCGCACCCGCTCCACCACCGGCCTCCGCCCCCCGTATATGCCTTCACTGCGGCACGCTGCGGCGCCCTGCCCTCACGCGCTGCCCCGTGTGCGCACACTCTGCTGACCTTCTCCCCCTTGGCCTCCCCCCGGCCGCCGACCTCCCCCCGGGCCCCCTCCGAGACCTCCTGCACGCCGCCCAGGTCTCCACGTCGCTACCCCCCTCGCTCCTCGCCTCCGCCCTCCCCACGGTGTGCGGTTGGCTCGCCTCCTTCCCCCGCCAGCGCGGTGACCCCTCCTTCTGGATCACCCCTCCCCTGCACGTGGACGCCAAGTGGACCGCCTTCTGGGACACCGCCCAGTTGCCTACAGCCCCCCTCCCCCCGTCCCCAGCGTACACTCGCTCGTCAGGCCCGACCTCAGCGTGGGCACTGCACCCCGCCCTCCCCGACGCCCCGCTCGTCACCTCCTCCGCTTGCCCCGACTGTGGACGCCCCACGCCTCACACCGCCTTCGTCGACCTCCCCACGTCGCCGACCGACCACTGGTCTCACTTCTTCTGCACCTCCCCCCACAAGGCCCCGCCTGTGTGCACTCGTGACATCGCCGCCCGCTGTGTGGTCGGCTTCCAGGGCATGCTACTGCCCGGGGCGGTCCCCGTCTCCGCCATCCCCTGAGCCGCCCCCTGCGCCCCCCCACCCGACCGCCTCCTCCAGCCGACCCCCGCCTTCGTCTTTGTGCCCTCCCTCCCCCATGACCGACGCGCGCGCTCGCCCGCACTACCGGGGACGAGGCAGCCACAACACAACACCAGCAGGTGACTAGGCGCCGGCAGACCGCAACTCCCAGGCCTCCCCTCGCCCCCGTAGAAGGCTAGAAGCACGGGCCAGCTCCCCCGGCCACGCCACGGCCTCACACGAGGAACGGCCACCTCGGCGGGATGTTCGGGCAAGGCGCGGACTGTCCGTGGACCCGGGCGTGCCTTCCCCACCCCAAGGTCACCACCCCGCCCTCCGCCCCCGCCACAGCCGCTTCGCACAGGACGAGTGACTCTCCCCCCGCGAGACGGGGGAGGGCCCCAGGGTGACGTCCTCAGGTGACCCCACCCTCCTCCACACGCGCCCCCCCCCCCCACACCACGGCGCCCCCCCCCCCCTCGGTCGTCGTCGGCACACGCCCGGCCAGCGTGACGCCGGCCGACTGCTCCCTTGCGCCCTGCCCAGGGAGAGCGTGTCTGGCAATTTCTCCCGCCGGCACGTGCTGGGTGCCCTCAACAACAACAACAACAACAATATATATATATATATATATATATATATATATATATATATATATATATATATATATGTATAGTCATAGTCATAGTCATAACCACTTATCACGCCGTCTACTGGTGTTACCGGGCATCTCGCACCGACAGGTGGTTCCTGCCTTGCTCGATCCCGTGGGTCCCAGGGCTGCCTGAGGTGGCCCACAGCTTGACGGAGGACCCAGAGGACCGGGGATACCGGCCAACCAGGCTTTGGGGGCAGTGGCAGCTGCAGAGCGTTAGCATTAGCAACGGCGACGAGCGCTGGCCCGTTTGTTCGCCGGGGGTAAGGGTCAAGGCATGGCAGAGCTGCAGCACTGCAACAAGCAAGCACAACTCCTAGGGGTGCAGCACTGCAGCAACCAAGAAACAAAGCAGCAAGCATGGGCACAAGACGAGATTGAAGATGGCGTTGCTACCCACGTGCTGGCTCGAAGGCCTTGGGGCCTGCAGCAAGCCCAGCGCTGCCCCAACCGTAGTCACCAGGGTACTCACCGGTCAAGTAGTCTGGGACGTTGCTGTCCGCAGCGTTGGGGCCCAACCACCTCTTGCGGTGAGGACCACACCAGTCCGACAAATCCACCTGGGGCTCCTTCTGCTTCCCAGCATCTGTGAACTTGGCCACAGACGGCGTGTACTGGCCGGCTTGCTCAAGGGTCAACCCGTTCACCGCGAACGGATCAGCATTGTGGGAGGCCCAGTGCTCAACAGGGCCCTGGCCGGTGACGGCAGCCTGCACATAGTTGCCGAACAAGGAGAGCATAGCCATTCGGCCCTCCTTGACCTCCTTCACCTTCAGTTCGGCAGCCGTGTCAGGGTCTTCGGCCAAACCCAGAGGGTCAAATTGCTTGCCACTAGGGTTCACCAGATCAAGGTCCCGTCCACCGAATGGACCACCCTTCACACGGTAAGCCTCGATGGCACCCTTCACGACAACTTGGCTGGCCAACTCGGCGGTTTTTTTTTTTTTTTTTTTTTTACCTCCACCGCTCGCCACTCGTCTCTCCCCCCGGCGTTTCGGTCTGTCCTCTGCCCCCCCCCATGTCCCCTCGCCGTCTCCGTGCTGTCCTCGCCCCTTTCTGGGGTGGGTGGGGGAGAAGGGGGTGGGGGGGGGGGGCGTCCTCGCTGTCCGTCCTCTGGCGTAAGCACGTCGCAAGCACGGCGCAGGCAAGAGGCGCGGCACTTGTCCCTCTGCAGGGGGGGGGGGGGGCTAGCCGTGTGGCTCCCGTCATCGCCCTTCCTACCCTGCGTTCGCTCCCCCGGTGCCCCCCCCGTTGGGGCTTGCACGGCGCGTGCTTCCTACGGGCACGGTCGTGTGGTCCGTCCCGCACCCTCTCTCCGCTGCCTCCCCACCTTGCCGCTTTGTCCTCGGGGGGGGGGGGCCGCTGTCCGCCCCTCCCTACCTTCACCCCCCACCCTTGGGGGGGCGGAGGTGTGTGTGGGGGGGGGGGGGCTTGTCGTCTTCCCTTCGTTGCACGCATGTCGCAGGCACGACGCTAGCACGGCGCAGGCATGAGGCGCGGCACCTGTCCCTCTGCAGGGGGGGGGGCATGCCGTGTGGCTCCCGTCGTCGCCCTTCCTACCCTGCGTTCGCACCCCCGGTGGTCCCCCCGCTGGGGCTTGCACGGCGCGTGCTCTCTTCGGGCACGGTCGTGTGGTCCGTCCCGCACCCTCTCGCCGCTGCCTCCCCACCCTGCCGCTTTGTCCTCGGGGGGGGGGGCGCTTTTCGCCCCCCCCTACCTGCATCCCCCACCCTCGGGGGGGCGGAGGTGTGGGGGGGGGGGGGGGGGCGCCCTTGTCGTCTTCCCTTCGTAGCA
>OZ038380.1:51933365-51947925 GCA_964036045.1 Eutreptiella sp. 'Long Island Sound 2002'
CTACGCAGCCCCAGGTTGCTGCGCCCACGCTGCTACGCCCCTGCACAGCCCCACGCTGCTGCGCCCCTGCCCAGCCCTGGCTGCCGCGCCCCTGCGCAGTCCCACGCTACTGCGCCCCTGCCCAGCCCCGGGCTGCTGCGCCCCTAAGCAGCACCACGCTGCTGCGCCCCTGCGCAGCCCCACGCTGCCCTCCAGCGCAGCCCCAGGCTGCTGCGCCCCTACGCAGCCCCACGCTGCACTCCAGCGCAGCCCCACGATGTTGCGCCCCTACGCAGCCCCACACTGCACTCCAGCGCAGCCCCACGCTGCTGCGCCCATGCGCAGCCCCACGCTGCACTCCAGCGCAGCCCCACGCTGCTGCGCCCCTGCGCAGCCCCACGCTACACTCTAGGGCAGCCCCACGCTGCTGCGCCCCTGCGCAGCCCCACGCTGCACTCCAGCGCAGGCCCACGCTGCTGCGCCCCTACGTAGCCCCACGCTGCACTCCAGCGCAGCCCCACGCTGCTGCACCCTTGCGCAGCCCCACGCTGCACTCCAGCGCAGCCCCACGCTGCTGCGCCCCTGCGCAGCCCCACGCTGCACTCCAGCGCAGCCCCACGCTGCTGCGCCCCTACGCAGCCCCAGGTTGCTGCGCCCACGCTGCCACGCCCCTGCCCAGCCCCACGCTGCTGCGCCCCTGCACAGCCCTGGCTGCCGCGCCCCTGCGCAGCCCCACACTACTGAGCCCCTGCCCAGCCCCAGGTTGCTGCGCCCGTGCGCAACCCCACGCTGTCCTCCAGCGCAGCCCCACGCTGCTGCTCCCTTGCGCAGCCCCACGCTGCCCTCCAGCGCAGGCCCACGCTGCTGCGCCCTTGCGCAGCCCTGGCTGCCGCGCCCCTGCGCAGCCCCACGCTACTACACCCCTGCCCAGCCCCGGGCTGCTACGCCCCTGCGCAGCCTGACCTTGCTGCTCCCCTGCACAGCCCCACGCCGCTGCGCCCCTGCGCAGCCCCACGCTGCCCTCCAGCGCAGCCCCACGCTGTTGCGCCCCTGCGCAGCCCCAGGTTGCTGCGCCCACAGGTTACGCCCCTGCCCAGCCCCACGCTGTGGCGCCCCTGCGGCCCCACACCGCGCCCCTGCGCAGCCCCGCGCTGCGCCCCTGCGCGGCCCCACGCTGTGCCCCTGCGCAGCACCGCACTACTACGCCCCCGCGCCGCCCCAAACTTTTGCGCCCCTACGCAGCCCCACGCTGCGCCCCTACGCAGCCCCACGCTGCTGCGCCCTTTCACGGCCCCATGCCGCGCCCCCGCGCAGCCCCACGCTGCTGCGCCCCTGCGCAGCCCCACGATGCTGCGCCCCTGCGCAACCCCGCACTGCGCCCCCGCGCAACCCCACGCTGCGCCCCTGCGCAGCCCAGCGCTGCTGCGCCCCTGCGCGGCCCCACGCCGCGCCCATGCGCGACCCCACGCCGCGCCCCTGCCCAGCCCCACGCTGCGCCCCTGCCCAGCCCCACACTACTGCGCCCCTGCGCAGCCCCACGATTCGCCCCTACTCAGCCCCACGCTGCGCCCCTGCGCAGCCCCACGCTGCTGCGCCCCTTCACGGCCCCATGCCGCGCCCCGGCGTAGCCCCACGCTGCTGCGCCCCTGCGCAGCCCCACGCTGCTGCGCCCGTGCGCAACCCCGCACCGCGCCCCCGCGCAGCCCCACGCTGCGCCCCTGCGCAGCCCAGCGCTGCTGCGCCCCGGCACAGCCCAGCGCTGCTGCGCCCCTGCGCGGCCCCATGCCGCGCCCATGCGCGGCCCCACGCTGCACTCCGGCGCGACCCCACGCTGCGCCCCCGCGCAGCCCCACACTACTGCGCCCCTGCGCGGCCCCACGATTCGCCCCTGCTCAGCCCCGCGATGCGCCCCTACGCAACCCCACGCTGCGCCCCTGTTCAGCCCCGCGCTGCGCCCCTGCGCAGCCCCACGCTGCGCCCCTGCGCAGCCCCACGCTACTGCACCCCTGCGCAGCCCCATGCCGCGCCCATGCGCGGCCCCGTGCTGCGCCCCTGCGCAGCCCCACACCACTGCGCCCCTGCGCAGCCCCACGCTGCGCCCCTGCTCAGCCCCGCGCTGCGCCGCTGCGCAGCCCCACGCTGCGCCCCTACGCAGCCCCACACTACTGCGCCCCTGCGCAGCCCCACGTTACGCCCCTGCTCAGCCCCGCGCTGCGCCCCTGCGCAGCTCCACGCTGCGCCCCTGCTCAGCCCCGCGCTGCGCCCCTGCGCAGCCCCACGCTGCGCCCATGCGCGGCCCCACGCTACTGCGCCCCTGCGCAGCCCCACACTACTGCACCCCTGCGCAGCCCCACGCTGCGCCCCCGCTCAGCCCTGCGCTGCGCCGCTGCGCAGCACCACGCTGCGCCCCTGCGCCGCCCCACGCTACTGCGCCCGTGCGCAGCCCCATGCCGCGCCCATGCGCGGCCCCGCGCTGCGCCCCTCCGCAGCCCCACGCTGCACCCCTGCGCAGCCCCGCGCCGCGCCCCTGCGCGGCCCCATGCCGCGCCCATACGCGGCCCCACGCCGCGCTCCTCCGCGGCCCCACGCTGCACCCCTGCGCGGCCGCACACTGCTTCGCCCCTGCGCCGCCCCACACGGCTGCGCCCCTGCACCGCACCACCCGGCGCCCCTGTGCAGCCCGGGCAGAGAGCAACACCCCCCCCCCTCTCAAGGAACGGTCGCCCTCGGGAGCCCTCGCCCAGCTCCCCGGGGGCATCCCGGGGTTCGCCCCCGAGTCCGCCCGGCCCTTCCACGCCCCCCCTCACCAGCCGCAGCCCAGTGGCCCGCCCGGTCTCCCCCGCGCCGGCCCACAACCACCAGGGACCCGGCCCCCGGAGCCCCGGTGCCTAGCCCCGCCCGCCCCCCCGGTATCCCTCCGGCGGGGCCCGTCCCGGTCCGGTTCGACCGCGAGGGGACGGCGTGGCGCTCCCCCAAGCCTCCACCAGGATTCGCCCCCGTGGATGATGCTCGGCGGGATTCGTCCCCGCTGAGCGGGGTGCGGGCCCCACCGCTGACCGCGGCCCCGCCGACACCTCGAGCGCCCCGGGCTCCCCGGCCGACTTTGGCCACCCCCGGCCGCTCCTCCGCCCGGTCGGCCGCACGGTGACGCTCTGCAGCTGAGCTCACGGCACCTCCGTCCCCCTTGCGCGCGCACCCACCCGCCAGCCCACGCCCCCCCCCCCCCCCCCAAGGTGCACGCCGACCCCATGGAGTGGGGCTCTCAGGGCCGCCGCCGACCACCGGCCGGTCCGCTTGCGCCGCCCCGCGGCCGCCACGGGCCCCGCACCCGCATGGCGCCGCCACCGCCTCGGCCGCCCGCCGCTACCCACGCGCCCGGCCCAGGCCTCGGCCCCCAGGCCACGCTTCCTGCTAGCCGCTGGTCCCGCGGCCCGCAGTGGGGCCCGCATCGGGAGCGCCGACGCCCTTGCACACGCGCCCCCCACGGCCAAACGTGCGCGGCGCGCGTGCCCCCGGCGCGCCCGCCGACCCCATGGAGTGGGGCTCTCAGGGCCACCGCCGGCCGCCGGCCGGTCCGCCCACACCGCCCCGCAACCGCCACGGGCCCCGCACCCGCATGGCGCCGCCTCCGCCTCGGCCGCCCGCCGCTACCCACGCGCCCGGGCCAGGCCTGAGCCCCCCCGCCGGCCGTGCCGCGCGGCCTCTCGCACACGGGACACAGGGACGGGCACCAGGGGATAGACCATACATAGTCCCCGCCCCCTCCACCCCCCTTACTCCACCTCCGCACGGGACGTAGCCCCCTCCCCTGTAGCGGGGGAGTGGTGGCTGGAAGCGAGGGGAACCGGGGCCCCGCACGTGCCCGGACAGGTGGTCCCTCCAACCCGCCCCCCATCCCGCCTCCGTTTCGCACAGGTGCGCACGCCCTCCCCCCACGGCGGGGGTGGGAACCAGGGTCACATGGGCAGGTGGTCCCTCTCACAGCGACGCGCGCCCCCAGGTAGCCACACCCTCCTCCACGCACACCCCCCCCCCCCTCCACTCCACGGCGCCCCCCCCCCCCCCTCGGTCGTCCTCGGCACACGCCCGGCCAGCGTGACGCCGGCCGACTGCTCCCTTGCGCCCTGCCTAGGGAGAGCGTGTCTGGCAATTGCTCCCGCCGGCACGTGCTGGGTGCCTTCACAACCACAACAACAACAACAATATACATCTATATATATATATATATATGGCATATCCGAGGCAGTGTACCTACCAGGGTGTAGGGTAGAAGGAGGGGTCGGGTGGGGGTGTAGGGGACCCCCCCCCCCTATTTTGAGGGTGGGGAATCCGTTTTTGAGGGTTAGAGAGGGATTTGGGACACTCTTCTCCTTTTTTTTGCAGCTCATGAACACTCTTTCTGCACAATATCCAGACTCTGTGATTCGCGCTGTTGTTATTGAGTCTGCTCGCATCAGCTGGCATTGTCACGAGAAGAATCTTGGCTTCAGTCATGACTATGTGGACCACCAACAGAACGAGTTTGCCAAAGATGCCAACATCCAAGGCAAAAAGCGCCGGGTCCACACGAACACCATTGATGGGCGGTGGGGAATACTCAAAAATTGGATCCGACGTCGTGGTGGTGTCAAGTCCGAGCACCTCTTCCAGAACGTCAAGGAATTCCAGTGGCGCCAAAATCTGCAGCATCGTGACCCGTTCATCACTCTATGCGAGCATGTTCGAGACGGATATTTTCCGTTTTGACGAGGTAAACCACTCCCAAATCCTTCTCTAACCCTCAAAAACGGATTCCCCACCCTCAAAATAGGGGGGGGGGTCCCCTACACCCCCACCCGACCCCTCCTTCTACCCTACACCCTGGTAGGTACACTGCCTCGGATATGCCATATATATATACATATATATATATATATATATATATACATATATATAAATATACATATATATATATATATATATACATATATATTTATATATATATATATATATATACATACATATATATGTATATATATACATATATATACATATATATATATATACATATATATATATACATATATATATATATATATATATATATATATACATATATATATATATATACATATATATATATATATATACATATATATATATATATATACATATATATATATATATACATATATATATATATATATATATATATATATCTATACATATATATATATATATATACATATATATATAGCGGAGTCCCCTCCGGCGAATCCGAGGTTCTTCCTCGAAGGGGCCCACGAGCCCAGGGGACGCCACCGGGTTTCACAGCCACGCCGGACGGAGCTCCCACCGGCAACCCCCCCCCCCCCCCGCATGGGAGGGTGCACACAATAACCGCCAGCCCCCCCCCCCCAGCCCCCCCCAAAAAGGGACTCCGGCGCGGAGGGTTGGGGATATAGTCCCATGCCGCGCGGCCATGAATCGACATGGCCCTACACCGGGCGATAAAGGCCCTCCCCCCCCCCTCGCTCAAGAGGGGCCCCCGTCGTCCCCCGGGCAGGGAGCAACCCCCCCCCCCCCTTCAAGGAACGGCCGCCCTCGGGAGCCCTCGCCCAGCCCCCGGGGGCCTCTCGGGGTTCGCCCCCGAGCCCGCCCGGCCCTTCCACGCCCCCCCCTCACCAGCCGCAGCCCAGGGGCCCGCCCGGTCTCCCCCGCGCCGGCCCACAACCACCAGGGACCCGGGCCCCGGAGCCCCGGTGCCCAGCCCCGTCCGCCCCCCCAGTATCCATCCGGCGGGGCCCGTCCCGGCCCGGTTCGACCGCGAGGGGACGGCGAGGCGCTCCCCCCGCCTCCACCAGGATTCGCCCCTGTGGATGATGCTCGGCGGGATTCGTCCCCGCCGAGCGGGGCGCGGGCCCCTCCGCTGACCGTGGCCCCCAGCGCCGCGGGCGCCCCGGGCTCCCCGGCCGACTTTTGCCAGCCCCGGCCGCCCCTCTTCCCTGGTCAGCCGAACGGTGGCGCTGGCGGCTGAGCACACCGCAACCCCACCCCCTCGCGCGCGCGCCCGCCAACCGGTTCACAGCCCCCCCCCCTCCCCGCGTGCGCACCATGCCCCACCTCCCCTCCACACCCCCTCTCCTTCTTCACAGGTTGCCGACGCCACCGAGGTGGGCTTCCGCAGCCGCCGACGGGCGGACGCCGGGCTGACGATGGGACCCCCCATATGCGGTGGGGGTCCAGGCCTTGCCCCCCCCTTCCCCTTGCTGCATGCACCATGGCGTTGCGTGCGTCATACCTCCCTCCTCGCACGCCATGTGTCATGGCCGCGAGTGGCCTTTGTCCCTTCACCCCACCCATGCCTCACGCACAGAGACCGAACGGGGGGGGCCAACGGCCCCTGGGTGGGGCCCCCAGAACCCTGGGCGGGGCCCCAAGAACCCCAGCACTGTTACTCCGAAGTGGAGGGTGGTGTGACCTGCCGGCGAGCGGTCACACCTAACGCTGAACCCGGTCCCCCCCCTGTCCCCCACCCCACCTGGGGCGGCGCGGCCCGCACGTGCGGTTCGAGCCCACGTCGCCCTTGTAACGCTATACAGGCAGTGCGGGCCGCCAGGAGAGCGGAGGGGCCCCGCACTGCCCCAAGCGCCCCCCCCCACTCCAGCTGGCGCTAGAGGCCTAGCAGCGCCTGGCGGGCTGTTGTGCACGGGGGGCGAGGCGACCGGGCGCTTCATACCCGCCCCCAACGGGGGTCTCTGCCCACGGCAACGGGCACAGACGCCGGTTGGGGGGTACCACACCACCACCCACCACCGCACCACGGACACAAGGGAGAGGTAATAGCCCCGGGCATCGGCCTCCCCCAGGCCGAAGGAAGGTGCCGACGGCCAGGCTCATCCTGGCCCCCCACTTCCTCTTCATGATCATCCCCGATGGCCGCCCCGGCCCACAATCTCCGCGGCGGGTAAGTTCCTGGGGTCGAAACCTAAGAACTTCGGTGACGGAAATACAGGCCGTGGTTTCGCACCCAGCCGACGTGTGGAGCCTCCGCCCCCACGGGGCCCCAAGGCACCCCGGCCATCCCAGCCGGGGATAACCCGCCGCCAGCGCCCCACACCCCCGCCCCAGGCTCTCCGGCCTCAGTCCCCAAGCAGTCTTCACCCTCATCACTTCCTCGTAGTAGGACACCGGTAGCAGGACACACCCACCACCACCACACGTCACCGACCCCCAGAGCCCCGCTCTGGACCGCCCACCCCGACCAACCCCCCCACCCTCATCACGCACCACGACTGTCGCCCACAGCCGTCAACGGACCTTCCACCCCCCGGCACGCCGTGTGTCGGACCCTCCCTTGCTCCGCTCCCCACACGCACCATGGCACACCCATTCTCAGCTCTGTCCCCCGACCTCAAGCGCGAACAGTTGACGGCGGCCGACTCCTGGCCCCTCCTGTCCATCGCCCTGGACTCCCAGCAACCCCCACGCCTGCTGGCCTCCGCGCGCCACATGCCGGCGAATGTGGACGTCCTCTCCATCCCCCTCGCCGGCTCCTCCATCGAAGCCAGCCCCCTCCTCTGGTGGTTCGCCTTCACCGAGCAGCTCACCGAGAACGAGATCTCCCTCCTCACCACACACCACGACGCCTCGTGGCTTCCCCACGCCTCCTGCATGAGCGCCCTCATCGACTGGGGCGCTCGTGGCTCCACCCTCGACCAGGCCACTCTCGCCTCGGCCGCCCTCGCCCACATTTCCCCCTTCTCACCCGACCTCCCCCCCTCCATCCCCTTCCGCCGCCTCCTGGACCTCCTCGCCTTCGAGGAGGCCATCAAGCCCAAGGTCGCCCGGGTCGCCCTGCTCCACTGGCTAGCGACCTGGGCGGCCCAGCAGACCGGCTCCCGGCTGGCCTGCCCCCAACTCAGCTGCGTCTTCGACCCCGCCAGCCCCCACGTCCGTGTCCCCGCCCCTTGCCCCCTGTCAGCCCAACGGTGGTACACCAAGTTGAACCATCGGAAGGATGATGGTTCAATTCGCACCCCCAACATCTCCACCGCCATCACCGCAGCCGCCCGCCGCGCTAACCCGCAGGCAGACGAACCTCCTGCGGGGTCCGGAGTCGCCGCCCCCGCCGCCGCCCCCGCACCCCCCAATGCTTCGCAACCCTTGTCCCAACTCCCCCCCCGTCCCCAGCCCCCGCAGCCGGCCGCACCACCCCCGTCAGACTGCGAGACACTCTTCCAGGCTGGCCCAGCCCCGAGCTCCCAGGACACGCTGACCTTACTCGACGGCCTCTCCTCCGTCCCCGAGGCCGACGCCCACCACACGGCCATGTGCATTGTGGCCATGGGCAAGAACTGCCACCTGCCCCCAAGGACCGTGCAGCACCTCTCCGTCTCCACGTCCACCGCCAGCCTGGTGCTCGCCGCCAAGGGTGCCTGGCACTCCTGCCCCGACCTCCACAAGCCCACCCTCCGCCTCCACCTCAACAAGCTCCTCACCCTGGTCTCCCAACGGTACGGAGCCGCCGCCTCCTCCGCGGCCTCTCTGCCTGCCCTCCAGGCCATCCAGCCCCTCATCACAGCCGCTCAGGCCCATGCCGACACTCCCTGGCTGACAGCGGCCTTCACCATCGCCAGCGCCCCCTCCTTCCCCATAGAGGCCTACCAGGACCTCCAACACGTCTCCTCCGCCGACACCCTCCGCGCAGCCATCGCACGGCTGTGTGGCCGTCTATCCACCCCGGCCCAGTTTCAGGAACTCATCTCCTACACCAAAACTGCCCTCCCCCCCCGCTCCACGGCGGACCTGGACTGTTTCCGCCTTGGCTCCTCCGCACCGCCAGCACCCTCCCTGCAAGCCCCTGGCGCCGCCGCCCCGCCCACGCCACTCTCCGCCCCACCCCTCCTCGGCCAGCCCCCCCTCCCGGGCGCCCCCGCGCCCTCCGCCACCGGCGCCACCCCCGCCTCCTCGGTCCCCACCTTCGCCCCCGTCGGCTCCTCGCCAGCCACCACCGGCATCGTCCGCGTCTCAGGCCTCCGCCTAGGCCCGCACCCCTCCATGGCAGTCACCCTCACCCACAACCTGCAGACCGTCGTGTACGTCACTGACGCCGACGCCCGCCGCGGACACGCGTTCGCCTCCATCGCCCCCGCCCTACACACCTCCCTCTTTGCCTCGCTGCCCACGCGCGTCATTCAGCACGACGAGGGCTGGTCCCTTACGGTCCAGGGCAGACGGGACGATGGGCAACCTTGGCACGCCCCCGCCGCCACACTCAACACCCCCCCCTCCCACCGCCCGCCGGTTGCGGGTGACCCTCAGCCCCGTCCCACCAAACGCATCCGCCAGCAATCACCCCCCCTTTCCTCCCCCCGACGCTCCCCGCGGCACCATGGCCGCACAGCGCCCTCGGCCCCCACGTCAGGCAGGGCAGTCCGCGGCGCCATGTTCCCCAGTGCCCGCAGACACATTTGACTCGCACTGCCAGACACTCTCCCCGCCTCCAGCGCTCCCGACCTCCCGACCTTGGCCTGGGCGACCTTCCTCGCCTCCCACTTGCCCCGCCCACTCGACGCCCACCGCGCCGGGGCTGACCTCCTCTCCGGCCCGGAGCCCCGTCCCCAATCCCACGCCCGAGGGACCCCCCCCCGCGCACCCGCTACACCACCGGCCTCCGCTCCCCGTGTATGCCTTCACTGCGGCACGCTGCGGCGCCCGGCCCTCACGCACTGCCCCGTGTGCACACACTCTGCCCACCTTCTCCCCCTTGGCCTCCCCCCGGGCGCCAACCTCCCCCCGGGCCCCCTCCGAGACCTCCTGCACGGCGCCCTGGTCTCCACGTCGCTACCCCCCTCGCTCCTCGCCTCCGCCCTCCCCACCGTGTGCGGTTGGCTCGCCTCCTTCCCCCGCCAGCGCCGCGACCCCTCCTTCTGGATCACCCCTCCCCTGCACGTGGACGCCAAGTGGACCGCCTTCTGGGACACCGCCCACTTGCCGTCAGCGCCCCTCCCCCCGTCCCCAGCGTATACTCGCTCGTCAGGCCCAACCTCAGCACGGACGCTACATTCCGCCCTCCCCGACGCCCCACTCGTCACCTCCTCCGCTTGCCCCGACTGTGGACGCCCCAGGCCTCACACCGCCTTCGTCGACCTCCCCACATCGCCGACCGACCACTGGCCTCACTTCTTCTGCACCTCCCCCCACAAGGCCCCGCCTGTGTGCACTCGTGACACCGCCGCCCGCTGCGTGGTTGGCTTCCAGGGCATGCTACTGCCCGGGGCTGTCCCCGTTTCGGCCATCCCCCGGGCCACCCCCTGCGCCCCCCCTCCCGACCGCCTCCTCCAGCCGACCCCCGCCTTCGTCCTCTCCCTCCCCGACCCCCGTGACCAGGCGTCCACCCCCCTCCGCGACACAGCCCTCACCTTCCTCATGCACAACTGGGGCGGCATCGCCGGCCAAGTCTCCCTCGCCCGCACCTGGCTCGAGGCCCTGTCCCCCGACGTGGTCGCCGAGCAGGAACTCTGGGACTTGGCCGCGGCCCGCCCCGCCCTCCCACCGCGGTACGAGGCCCACTACAGCACCGCATCCGGCCAGGGCTCAGGCCTCCGCACGGCCTGGCTCCGGTCCCTCCGCGCCCCCTCCCAGCCCGCCGACCTCGTCTACGACAGCCCGCACTGGATTGCCTCCACGGTCCCCCTCTCACTAGGGGGCCGTGCCCTCCTGTTCAACGCCCACCTCCCCCCACGCCTCTCGTACTCCGAGTGGGTTTCCAAGGTCAAGCTCATGAACCACCTCCGCTCCCGCATACGACCCGACCTGTGCGTCCTCCTGGGCCACCTCAACAGCACAGGAGCCCCAAGCACCCCCCTAGCCTCCGCGCTCGGGGCCCTAGGCCCGCTCTCGGCCTCGCACCGCTTGGTCCCCCCAGCCACTCCCACCATCTTCACCACCCGCCACGGCTCCCCCCGGTCCACCACCATCGACCACATCTTCGCCACCGGACCCATCGCCGCCCACACTCACCACGTCCTCCCCTGCCACACCTCACACGCCATGGTGCTGGCGCAGGTCACCCTGCACCACCGCTCCTGCGACGCCCACTCGTGGCGCCTGTTCCGATGGCGCCTGGCAACTGTCGAGGACATGGACTCCCTCTCAGCCGCCCTTGACCTGGCGTGGGGCTGGCTCTCGCTTACCTCCTCCCTCCCCGACCACTACATCGCCGCCCACCACTCCCTCGCGCACCAGCTGCTCCCGCACCCACCTGACACCCCCGCACTACTACGGTCCCTGGCCCGGTTCACCTTTCCCCTCTCCACACATGACCTCGCCGCCCAGTCCACTGCCCTCCAGGAGGCATCGGCCGCCCGCGGCTACGTCTCTCGCGCTGCCGTCCTTTCCTCCCCCTCCATCACCTCCGCCACTCGCACAGTCCTCCGGCTGCCCTCCCCTCCCCTGGAACCGTTCCACGGCATCCTCCCCCACCCGGGGGCCACCCTCACCACCCGCGAGGAACGGCTCGCCGAGGTCACGGCCCAGTCCCGATCCCAGACGGCCAACCGGCACGTCTCCGTGGACCACGCCTTCTTCGCCGCCCGCTGCACCCCGGACCCCTGGCTCCCCCTCCTACACCCGCCCACCGATCTCACTCTCCCCCTACTCTGCGACGCCCTCCGCGCGAACGCCCGACCAGGATCCCCCGCCTCCCTCCGGGCGTACGCCCTCGCCCGCCAGTCCCCCCCCCTCATCACCACCACCTCCCTCGCCCACCGCCGCATGGGCAAGCGCCCCCCCGCCGTGTCCACTGACAACGTGGCACGCGCGGCGCTCTTCCGCAGCGGCGGAGGCTTCCACCTCGGGTTGCTACACCTCCTCCTCCAGCTCGAATCCGGCACCCCGGCGTCTCCAACGAGACCGTCCGCTACGGCCTCTACAAGGGGAAACCCACCAAGCCACTCCCCCGGCACCTCACACGCTCCTTCCGCCCCGTCGACGTGGAGTCGGTTGTCTCCGGCGCAGCCTCCGGCATCGCCACGACCCGCCTAGCCGCTGATCTCGAGCTCACCTGCACCTACACCCCCGCCTCCTTCGCCTACCGCCCAGGCCACTCCGCCCTCGGCCTCGCCCTCGTAGCCCGCGCCGCCGCCTACACAGCCCTCTCCACCCACGGCACCTGCGCCATCTGGAACTGGGACGAGTGTGACGCGTACCTCAGGGTGCTGCGCCAGGACAACTCCCGCCTCTGCTCCCGCCTCCGCGCCACGTGGGACTTTGGCCCTTGGGCAGACGGCTTCTACAGCCGCCTGGTCATCCGCGTGGCCACCCGCGAAGGGTTCGCCCATCCCTTCAGCACAGAGGAGGGGGGCAACCAGGGCGACGGGTTCGCCCAACTCCACTACCAGGCCCCCAGCCTGGTCATCACCAGGGCCATGCGCCCCAACACTTCCATCACCCTCCCCCTCACCAACCCCGCCAACTCAGCGTCCCTCCCCGCCACCCACCTCTCGTACAGCGACGACCGCCGCTTCATCACCCCCTCCCTCACGGACGTGGCAGCCATGGCCACTGACTGCCGCGAGTGCTCTCGCCGCGCCGGCCGCATCATACACCCCGACAAACAGGAGTTCTCCCTCATCGACTCCCGCCCAGGCCGGCCCACCCTCGTCACAGCCGACGTCCCGCAGCACACCGGCACCACCACCGCCGCCCCCCCGGAAGTCGTCGGCATCCCCATCCTCCCCGAGCTCCCCCTCCTCCGCGTCATCAACAAGTCCCGCGCGTCCCTTGACCGGGCGCGCAAGGCCAGCCGCAACCGCGAGGCCTGCCCCATACTCCAGCTCCGCTCCCTGCACGCCTTCGGCCTCTCCCCCCTCGACTACGTCACCTGGGGCGTCCTCGTTCCCCCCCCCTCCCTCCGCCCCCATCAGACCGCCATCAACAATGCATACCGCCACGCCTTCCGTCTGCCCCCCTGTGCTCACTCAGCCTTCCTCCACCTCCCCTCCAGCAGGGCGGTCCCGGCGCCCCCCTCCTAGCGTACCGGGCCCCCCTCAACCTCCTCCGCACCTACCTCCGCGCCTCTTGGGGCCCCAACACCCTCGCAGTAGCCGCCACGGCGTCCCTCATCTCCCCACGCCGCCCCACCCCCTGGCTCACCGAAGGTCCCGCCCTGGCACAGGCGCTCCCCCCCTCCACATCACCGTCCACCTCCTCCCCTCCCCTCACGTACGCCCCACCCCGCAGCACCACACCGGCTCACTGGCCCCCCTCCGCTCCCTCCCCTATGTCGTGGTCGCATGCGACGGCAGCCAAGAGGGCACCCGCCTCGGCGCCGGCTTCCTCCTCTGGTACCCCCACCACGGCACTCTCTACCGCGGCTGGCTTGGCCTCCACGCCCTCGCCGGCCACTCCACTGACGCAGAGTGGATCGCCAAAATAGCCGCCATGTTTGCCCTCCGCGGCTGGTCCGGCGAAGCCCTCTTCGCCTCGGACTCCACCGCCTCCCAACTCTGCGATCTCACCCGCAGCCCGCCCCCCTCCTCCGCCCTCTCCATCCCGTACCGGGCGGCCCTCCTCTCCGCCTCCTTCCGCATGCACGAGGCCTGGCTGCCTCCGCCAGCCACCTCGCCACCCTCAACGCCGAGGCCGACAGCCTAGCCCGCCGCGGGCTCCACGCCACCTCCCCGTGGACCCTCCCCTGGTCCGCACTCTTCCACGGCCGCATCGTGGCGCTCCGTGAGGGCGCCATCTTCCTTGGCCCCGCGCGCGCCGCAGAGGCAGCGTATGCGGTCACCACCGCCCGCACCCACGCGCTGCACCTCCGGCCCCTGCCCCCAGGCTGGTCCTCCCACCTACTCCGCCTCGCGTATGAACGCGCCGAGATCCCGGCACTGGCCCTCCACCGCATCATGCACCTCCGGCTACTGCACTCCCAGGACCACCCCCCCCGGCTACGGAGGCGTGATGTGCCCCTTTTGTCACCGCCCCTACCCGGACTCCGCCGCCCACCTCCAATACCACTGCCCCCCCCACTACGCCCTGCAGTTACTCCTCGCGCGGCGCCTGTTCACGCACCCGCCCGTCCTGGCAGCCACAGCCGGCCACTCCCCCCGCCTCGTCACACCTTTAGAGCTCCGCACGGCCACCACCGCAGTGTACCTCTCCGAGCACCTCCCAGCCGCCCCGCGACCCGGCACCCCGACGCAGTTGGGGTTCAGTCTGCTCGGCATGTGGCACTCCTCCTCCCCCCACGGCGCCCCCCCACTGCTGGACAGCGCCGGCCGGGAGGGACTCCTCCGCGCTCTCCTCTCCACCCTTAGGACGACGCACATGTCGCTAGCGTCACTCCTCCGCCGTGCCCCCTCCCACGTCACCGCCCCGCCCCCCCCCCCTCCCGCCGCACGTCCCCACGCCGCCCTGCACCCAGCCCCACACACTGCGCCACAGCATCGCCCTAGTCTGGCTCCTCCGCCATTGCGCCACTTGGTGCCTCACGGTAGACCGCCGGCCTGTGGTCCCGCTCCCCCCGGCGCCACTCCCGGGGCCGCACCCAGCCCACGTCGTGTTCACCCCCACGTCGCGGGCCGCAGACATCCTCCCA
>OZ038380.1:51948125-52065237 GCA_964036045.1 Eutreptiella sp. 'Long Island Sound 2002'
CCCTCAAGGAACGGCCGCCCTCGGGAGCCCTCGCCCAGCCCCCCGGGGGCCTCTGGGGATTCGCCCCCGAGCCCGCCCGGCCTTTCCATGCCCCCCCTCACCAGCCGCAGCCCGGAGGCCCGCCCGGTCTCCCCCGCGCCGGCCCACAACCACCAGGGACCCGGGCCCCGGAGCCCCGGTGCCCAGCCCCGCCCGCCCCCCCGGTATCCCTCCGGCGGGGCCCGTCCCGGTCCGGTTCGGCCGCGAGGGGACGGCGTGGCGCTCCCCCCCGCCTCCACCAGGATTCGCCCCCGTGGATGATGCTCGGCGGGATTCGTCCCCGCCGAGCGGGGTGCGGGCCCCACCGCTGACCGCGGCCCCGCCGACGCCTCGAGCGCCCCGGGCTCCTCGGCTGACTTTGGCCAGCCCCGGCCGCTCCTCCGCCCGGTCGGCCGCACAGTGACGCTCTGCGGCTGAGCTCACCGCACCCCCGTCCCCCTCGCGCGCGCACCCACCCACCAGCCCACAGCCCCCCCCCCCCCCAACGTGCACGCCGTGCCCCCACCGCCCCCCCACTCTCCCGCCCCTCCTCTCTCAGGTAGCGAAGCCCCCGAGCTGGGCTGCCGCAGCCGCCGACGGACGGCCGCCTTACGAACAAGAGGACCCCCCGCACGCGGTGGGGGTCCAGGCCTTGCACCCCTTCCCCCTGCCACACGCATCATGGCGTTGCATGTGTCATACCTCCCTCCCTATGCGCCATGTGTCATGGCCGCGAGTGGCCTTTGCCTCCCCTCCCCTACACCGAAACCGCACGGGGGGGGGCCGAAGGCCCCTGGGTGGGGCCCCCAGAACCCCTGCAGCTGCGCCTCCCGACCGGAGGGTGGTGGGGCCCGCCGGTGCGCGGTACGAGCCCCGGCCACCCTCCATCCACCTGCCGCGACCCCCTGCCCCCCCCCCTGTCCCCCCCCTGTCCCCCCCCCCCGGCTGGGGCGGCGCGGCCCGCGCGTGCGGTACGAGCCTGCGCCGCCCCTTGTTGCATTATACGGGCAGTGCGGGCCGCCAGGAGAGCGGAGGGGCCCCGCACTGCGCCGAGCGCCCCCCCCCACGACAGTTGGCGCTAAAGGCCAACCGGCGCCTGGCGGGCTGTTGTGCAGGGGGGGCGAGGCGACCAGGCGCTTCGTACCCGCCCCCAACGGGGGTCTGTACCCACGGCACCGGGCACAGACACCCGTTGGGAGGTAGCCACTCCACCACCCACCACAGCACCACGGCCACGGGAGGAAGGGAATAGCCCTGGGCAACGGCCTCCCCCAGGCCGAGGGAAGGTGCCGACCGCCAGGCTCATCCTGGCCCCCCATTTCCTCTTCATTGTCATCCCCCTTGGCCGCCCCGGCCCACAGTCCCCGCGGCGGGTAATTTCCTTGGGCAGAACCCTAAGAACTTCGGTGACGGAAACACAGGTCGTGGTTTCGCACACAGTCGACGTGGGGAGCCTCCGCCCCCACGGGACCCCAGGGCACCCCGGCCATCCCAGCCGGGGATAACCCGCCGCCAGCGCCCCAGCCCCCATCCTCAGGCTTTCCGGCCTCAGTTCCCCTGCGTCTTCCTCGCCACATCTGCGTGGGGAAAGGCTAGGTAGCAGGCCACACCCCCACACCACCCCACGGCACGCCCCCCACGCACCCCACGCCGCCCCCGGCCGCCCGCCAGGGGCCCGACTCTGGACCGTAGTCTGTCGAGCAGGGCCCCACACCCCCCGCCGCCCTCACGCCACCCCTTCCTCTACCCTACACGACAACCCCACGCCGCTACGCCCCTGCGCAGCCCCACACTGCTGCGCCCCTGCGTGGCCTCGCGCTGCTGCGCCCCTGCACAGCCCCATGCTACCCCTCCCATGCGCAGCCCCATGCTGCGCCCCTTCGCATCCCCACGCTGCTGCACCCCTGCGCAGCCCCACGCTGCGGCGCTCCCGCGCGGCCCCGTGCTGCTGCGCCCCTGCACAGCCCTCGCTGCTACGCCCATGCGCGACCCCACGCCACTGCCCCCCCGCGCAGCCCACACTGCCGCGCCCCTGCGCAGCCCCACGCTGCGCCCCTAGGCAGCCACATACAACACCTTTGCGCAGCCCCACGCTGCTGCGCCTCTGTGCAGCCCCACACTCCGCCCACTCCTCCCACCAATCGCGCCGCCCCTCGCTGCGCCCCCGCGCAGCCCCACGCTGCTGCGCCCCTGCGCAGCCGCACGCTGCGCCCCTCCACGGCCCCACACTGCCCCCCGGGGCTGCTCCGCGCTGCGCCCCTGCGCAGCCCCACGCTGCTGCGCCCCTGCACAGCCCCGCACTGCGCCCCTGTACTGCCACACGCTGCGCCCCAGCGCACCCCCGTGCCGCTGCACCCCTACACAGCCCCCCCACCACAGCCCCGCCGCTCGCTGCGCCCCTGCGCGGCCCCACGCTACGCCCCTGCACAGCCCCGCACTGCGCCCCTGTACAGCCACACGCTGCGCCCCTGCGCAGCCCCACGCTGCGCCCCTACACAGCCCCCCCACCACTGCGCCGCCCCACACAGCTGCTCTGCGCAGCCCCACGTTGCTGCGCCCCTGCGCAGCCCCACGCTGTTGCACCCCTGCGGAGCCCCACGCTGCGCCCCTGCGCAGCCCCACGCTGCGGCGCCCTTGCGCAGCCCCACGCTGCGCCCCTGCACAGCCCCGCACTGCGCCCCTGTACAGCCACACGCTGCGCCCCAGCGCACCCCCATGCCGCTGCGCCCCTACAAAGCCCCCCCACCACTGCGCAACCCCACGCGGCGCCCCTACACAGCCCCCCCACCCCTGCGCCGCCCCACACAGCCGCTCTACGCAGCCCCACGCTGCTGCACCCCTGCGCAGCCCCACGCTGCTGCACCCCTGCGCAGCCCCACGCTGCTGCACCCCTGCGCAGCCCCACGCTGCTGCACCCTTGCGCAGCCAGACGCTGCTGCACCCCTGCGCAGCCCCACTCTGCTGCGCCCCTGCGCAGCCCGACGCTGCTGCACCCCTGCGCAGCCCCACGCTGCGCCCCTACACAGCCCCCCCACCACTGCGCCGCCCCACACTGCTGCACCCTTGCGCAGCCCCACGCTGCTGCACCCCTGTGCAGCCCCACGCTGCTGCGCCCCTGGGCAGCCCCACACTGCGGCGCCCCTGCGCAGCGCCACGCTACGGCGCCCCTGCGCAGCCCCACGCTGCGCCCCTACACAGCCCCCCCACCACTGCGCCGCCCCACACAGCTGCTCTGCGCAGCCCCACGCAGCTGCACCCCTGCGCAGCCCCACGCTGCTGCGCCCCTGCGCAGCCCCACGATGCGCCCCAGCGCAGCCCCACGCTGCGCCCCTACACAGCCCCCCCACCAGTGCGCCGCCCCACACAGCTGCTCTGCGCAGCCCCGCGCCGCTGCACCCCTGCGCGGCCCCGCGCTGCTGCGCCCCGGCGCAGCCCCACGCTGCTGCACCCCTGTGCAGCCCCACGCTGCGCCCCTGTACAGCCACACGCTGGGGCGCCCCTGTACAGCCACACGCTTCGCCCCAGCGCACCCGCATGCCGCTGCGCCCCTACACAGCCCCCCACCACTGCGCCGCCCCACACAGCTGCTATCCGCAGCCCCGCGCCGCTGCACCCCTGCGCAACCCCACGCTGCTGCGCCCCGGCGCAGCCCCACGCTGCTGCACCCCTGCGCAGCCCAACGCTGCGGCGCCCCTGCGCAGCCCCACGCTGCACCCCTGCGCAGCCCCACACTGCTGCGCCCCAGCGCAGCCCCACGCTGCTGCGCCCCTGCGCAGCCCCACGCTGCTGCACCCCTGCGCAGCCCCACGCTGCTGCGCCCCTGCGCAGCCCCACGCTGTTGCACCCCTGCGCAGCCCCACGCTGCTGCGCCCCTGCGCAGCCCCACGCTGCTGCACCCCTGCGCAGCCCCACACTGCTGCACCCTTGCGCAGCCCGACGCCGCTGCGCCCCTGCGCAGCCCCACGCTGCTGCGCCCCTGCGCAGCCCCACGCTGCTGCGCCCCTGCGCAGCCCCACGCTCTTGCGCCCGTGCGCAACCCCACGCTGCGCCCCTCCACAGCCCCATGCTACACCTTTGCGCAACGCACAACCCAGGCGCAGCCCCACGCTACGCCCCTGCGCAGCCCCGCGCTGCTGCGCCCCTGCGCAGCCCCACGCTGCTACGCCCCTGTGCAGCCCCACGCTGCTGCGCCCCTGCGCAACCCCGCGCTGCGCCCCTGCGCAGCCCCGCGCTGCTGCGCCCCTACGCAGCCCCGCGCTGCTGCGCCCCTGCGCAGCCCCACGCTGCTACGCCCCTGTGCAGCCCCACGCTGCTGCGCCCCTGCACAGCCCCACGCTGCTGCGCCCCTGCGCAACCCCGCGCTGCGCCCCTGCGCAGCGCCGCGCTTCGCCCCTGCGCGGCCCCGCACTTCTACGCCCCTGCGCCGCCCCAAACCGTTGCGCCCCTACACAGCCCCACGCTGCGCCCCTACTCAGCCCCACGCTGCGCCCCTACGCAGCCCCGCGCTACGGCGCCCCTGCACGGCCCCATGCCACGCCCCGGCGCAGCCCCACGCTGCTACGCCCCTGCGCAGCCCCACACTGCTGCGCCCCTGCGCGGCCCCGCGCCGCGCCCCTGCACGGCCCCATGCCGCGCCCATACGCGGCCCCACGCTGCACTCCTGCGCGGCCCCACGCTCCGCCCCTGCGCGGCCCCACGCTGCTGCGCCCCTTCACGGCCCCATACCACGCCTCGGCGAAGCCCCACGCTGCTGCGCCCCTGCGCAGCCCCACGCTGCTGCGCCCCTGCGCGGCCCCGCGCCGCACCCGTGCACGGCCCCACGATGCACCCCTGCGCAGCCCTACGATGCTGCGCCCCTACGCAGCCCCCCGCTGCGCCCCATTCGCGGCCCCACGCTGCGCCCCGGTGCAGCCCCGCGCTGCTACGCCCCTACGCAGCCCCACGCGGCTGCGCCCCTGCGCGGCCCCAGGCCGCGCCCCTTCACGGCCCCATGCCACGCCCATACGCGGCCCCACGCTGCACTCCTGCGCGGCCCCACGCTGCGCCCCGGCCCAGCCCCGCGCTGCGCCCTTGCGCAACCCCGCGCTGCTGCTCCCCTGCGCGGCCCCACGCTGTTGCGCCCCTGCGCAGCCCCGCGCTACGCCCCTGCGCAGCCCCATGCTGCGCCTCTACGCAGCCCCATGCTGCGCCCCTGCGCAGCCCCACGCTGCTACGCCCCTCCACGACCCCATGCTGCGCCCATGCGCGGCCCCGCGCTGCGACCCTGCGCAGCCCCACGCTGCTGCGCCCCTGCGCAGCTTCGCGCCGCGCCCCTGCGCGGCCCCACACTGCTGCGCCCCTGCGCCGCACCACGCTGCGCCCCTGCGCAGCCCCACGCTGCGCCCCTGCGCGGCCCCACGCTGTTGCGCCCCTTCGCGGCCCCATACCGCGCCCCGGCGCAGCCCCACGCTGCTGCGCCCCTGCGCAGCCCCACGCTGTTGTGCCCCTGCGCAGCCCCACGCTGCGCCCCTGCGCAGCCCCACACGGCTGCGCCCCGGCGCAGCCCCACGCTGCTGCGCCCCTGCGCAGCCCCACGCTGCTGCGCCCCTGCGCAGCCCCACGCTGCGCCCCGGCGCAGCCCCATGCGGCTGCGCCCCTGCGCCGCCCCACACTGCTGCGCCCCTGCGCGGCCCCACGCTGTGCCCCTGCGCAGCCCCACGCTGCTCAGCCCCACGCTGCTGCGCCCCTGCGCAGCCCCACGCTCTTGCGCCCGTGCGCAGCCCCACGCTGCTGCGCCCCTGCACAGCCCCATGCTACACCTTTGCGCAACGCACAACCCAGGCGCAGCCCCACGCTACATCCCTGCGCAGCCCCGCGCTGCTGCGCCCCTACGCAGCCCCGCGCTGCTGCGCCCCTGCGCAGCCCCACGCTGCTACGCCCCTGTGCAGCCCCACGCTGCTGCGCCCCTGCGCAACCCCGCGCTGCGCCCCTGCGCAGCCCCGCGCTCCTGCGCCCCTACGCGGCCCCGCGCTGCTGCGCCCCTACGCAGCCCCACGCTGCTACGCCCCTGTGCAGCCCCACGCTGCTGCGCCCCTGCACAGCCCCACGATGCTGCGCCCCTACGCAACCCCGCGCTGCGCCCCTGCGCAGCCCCGCGCTTCGCCCCTGCGCGGCCCCGCACTACTACGCCCGTGCGCCGCCCCAAACCGTTGCGCCCCTACGCAGCCCCACGCTGCGCCCCTACGCAGCCCCGCGCTGCGGCGCCCCTGCACGGCCCCATGCCACGCCCCGGCACAGCCCCACGCTGCTACGCCCCTGACCCCACAGTGCTGCGCCCCTGCGCAGCCCTGCGCCGCGCCCCTGCACGGCCCCATGCCGCGCCCATACGCGGCCCCACGCTGCACTCCTGCGCGGCCCCACGCTCCGCCCCTTCACGGCCCCATACCACGCCTCGGCGCAGCCCCACGCTGCTGCGCCCCTGCGCAGCCCCACGCTGCTGTGCCCCTCCGCAGCCCCCGCGCCGCACCCCTGCACGGCCCCACGATGCGCCCCTGCGCAGCCCAAAGATGCTGCGCCCCTACGCAGCCCCCCGCTGCGCCCCATTCGCGCCCCGGTGCAGCCCCGCGCTGCTACGCCCCTGCGCAGCCCCACGCTGCTGCGCCCGTGCGCGGCCCCGCGCCGCGCCCCTTCACGGCCCCATGCCACGCCCATACCGGCCCCACGCTGCACTCCTGCGCGGCCCCACGTTGCGCCCCGGCCCAGCCCCGCGCTGCGCCCCTGCGCAGCCCCGCGCGGCTGCTCCCCTGCGCGGCCCCACGCTGCTGCGCCCCTGCGCAGCCCCGCGCTACGCCCCTGCGCAGCCCCATGCTGCGCCCCTACGCAGCCCCATGCTGTTGCGCCCCTCCACGACCCCATGCCGTGCCCATGCGCGGCCCCGCGCTGCGCCCCTGCGCAGCCCCACGCTGCTGCGCCCCTGCGCAGCCCCGCGCCGCGCCCCTGCGCAGCCCCACACTGCTACGCCCCTGCGCCGCACCACGCTGCGCCCATGCGCAGCCCCACGCTGCGCCCCTGCGCGGCCCCACGCTGTTGCGCCCCTTCGCGGCCCCATACCGCGCCCCGGCGCAGCCCCACGCTGCTGCGCCCCTGCGCAGCCCCACGCTGTTGTGCCCCTGCGCAGCCCCGCGCCGCGCCCCTGCGCAGCCCCACACTGCTACGCCCCTGCGCCGCACCACGCTGCGCCCCTGCGCAGCCCCACGCTGCGCCCCTGCGCGGCCCCACGCTGTTGCGCCCCTTCGCGGCCCCATACCGCGCCCCGGCGCAGCCCCACGCTGCTGCGCCCCTGCGCAGCCCCACGCTGTTGTGCCCCTGCGCAGCCCCACGCTGCGCCCCTGCGCAGCCCCACACGGCTGCGCCCCGGCGCAGCCCCACGCTGCTGCGCCCCTGCGCAGCCCCACGCTGCTGCGCCCCTGCGCAGCCCCACGCTGCGCCCCGGCGCAGCCCCATGCGGCTGCGCCCCTGCGCCGCCCCACACTGCTGCGCCCCTGCGCGGCCCCACGCTGTGCCCCTGCGCAGCCCCACGCTGCTGCGCCCCTGCGCAGCCCCACGCTCTTGCGCCCGTGCGCAGCCCCACGCTGCTGCGCCCCTGCACAGCCCCATGCTACACCTTCGCGCAACGCACAACCCAGGCGCAGCCCCACGCTACATCCCTGCGCAGCCCCGCGCTGCTGCGCCCCTACGCAGCCCCGCGCTGCTGCGCCCCTGCGCAGCCCCACGCTGCTACGCCCCTGTGCAGCCCCACGCTGCTGCGCCCCTGCGCAACCCCGCGCTGCGCCCCTGCGCAGCCCCGCGCTCCTGCGCCCCTACGCGGCCCCGCGCTGCTGCGCCCCTACGCAGCCCCACGCTGCTACGCCCCTGTGCAGCCCCACGCTGCTGCGCCCCTGCACAGCCCCACGATGCTGCGCCCCTGCGCAACCCCGCGCTGCGCCCCTGCGCAGCCCCGCGCTTCGCCCCTGCGCGGCCCCGCACTACTACGCCCGTGCGCCGCCCCAAACCGTTGCGCCCCTACGCAGCCCCACGCTGCGCCCCTACGCAGCCCCGCGCTGCGGCGCCCCTGCACGGCCCCATGCCACGCCCCGGCACAGCCCCACGCTGCTACGCCCCTGACCCCACAGTGCTGCGCCCCTGCGCAGCCCTGCGCCGCGCCCCTGCACGGCCCCATGCCGCGCCCATACGCGGCCCCACGCTGCACTCCTGCGCGGCCCCACGCTCCGCCCCTTCACGGCCCCATACCACGCCTCGGCGCAGCCCCACGCTGCTGCGCCCCTGCGCAGCCCCACGCTGCTGTGCCCCTCCGCAGCCCCCGCGCCGCACCCCTGCACGGCCCCACGATGCGCCCCTGCGCAGCCCAAAGATGCTGCGCCCCTACGCAGCCCCCCGCTGCGCCCCATTCGCGCCCCGGTGCAGCCCCGCGCTGCTACGCCCCTGCGCAGCCCCACGCTGCTGCGCCCGTGCGCGGCCCCGCGCCGCGCCCCTTCACGGCCCCATGCCACGCCCATACCGGCCCCACGCTGCACTCCTGCGCGGCCCCACGTTGCGCCCCGGCCCAGCCCCGCGCTGCGCCCCTGCGCAGCCCCGCGCGGCTGCTCCCCTGCGCGGCCCCACGCTGCTGCGCCCCTGCGCAGCCCCGCGCTACGCCCCTGCGCAGCCCCATGCTGCGCCCCTACGCAGCCCCATGCTGTTGCGCCCCTCCACGACCCCATGCCGTGCCCATGCGCGGCCCCGCGCTGCGCCCCTGCGCAGCCCCACGCTGCTGCGCCCCTGCGCAGCCCCGCGCCGCGCCCCTGCGCAGCCCCACACTGCTACGCCCCTGCGCCGCACCACGCTGCGCCCATGCGCAGCCCCACGCTGCGCCCCTGCGCAGCCCCACGCTGTTGCGCCACTTCGCGGCCCCATACCGCGCCCCGGCGCAGCCCCACGCTGCTGCGCCCCTTCACAGCCCCACGCTGCTGTGCCCCTGCGCAGCCCCACGCTGCGCCCCTGCGCAGCCCCACACGGCTGCGCCCCGGCGCAGCCCCACGCTGCTGCGCCCCTGCGCAGCCCCACGCTGCCCCCCGGCGCAGCCCCATGCGGCTGCGCCCCTGCGCCGCCCCACACTGCTGCGCCCCTACGCGGCCCCACGCTGTGCCCCTGCGCAGCCCCACGCTGCTGCGCCCCTTCACGGCCCCATGCCGCGCCCCGGCGCAGCCCCATGCTGCTGCGCCCATGCGCAGCCCCACGCTGCTGCGCCCCTGCGCAGCCCCACGCCGCGCCCCTTCACGGCCCCATGCCACGCCCATACGCGGCCCCACGCTGCACTCCTGCGCGGCCCCACGCTGCGCCCCGGCCCAGCCCCGCGCTGCGCCCCTGCGTAGCCCCGCGCTGCTGCTCCCCTGCGCGGCCCCACGCTGCTGCGCCCCTGCGCAGCCCCGCGCTGCCCCCCGGCGCAGCCCCATGCGGCTGCGCCCCTGCGCCGCCCCACACTGCTGCGCCCCTACGCGGCCCCACGCTGTGCCCCTGCGCAGCCCCACGCTGCTGCGCCCCTTCACGGCCCCATGCCGCGCCCCGGCGCAGCCCCATGCTGCTGCGCCCATGCGCAGCCCCACGCTGCTGCGCCCCTGCGCAGCCCCACGCCGCGCCCCTTCACGGCCCCATGCCACGCCCATACGCGGCCCCACGCTGCACTCCTGCGCGGCCCCACGCTGCGCCCCGGCCCAGCCCCGCGCTGCGCCCCTGCGTAGCCCCGCGCTGCTGCTCCCCTGCGCGGCCCCACGCTGCTGCGCCCCTGCGCAGCCCCGCGCTCCGCCCCTGCGCAGCCCCATGCTGCGCCCTTACGCAGCCCCATGCCGCGCCCCTGCGCGGCCCCACGCTGCTGCGCCCCTCCACGACCCCATGCCGCGCCCATGCGCAGCCCCGCGCTGCGCCCCTGCGCAGCCCCACGCTGCCGCGCCCCTGCGCGGCCCCACACTGCTGCGCCCCTGCGCCGCACCACGCTGCGCCCCTGCGCAGCCCCACGCTGCGCCCCTGCGCAGCCCCACGCTGTTGCGCCCCTTCGCGGCCCCATACCGCGCCCCGGCGCAACCCCACGCTGCTGCGCCCGTGCGCAGCCCCACGCTGCTGTGCCCCTGCGCAGCTCCACACGGCTGCGCCCCGGCGCAGCCCCACGCTGCTGCGCCTCTGCGCAGCCCCAGGCTGCGCCCCGGCGCAGCCCCATGCGGTTGCGCCCCTGCGCCGCCCCATGCGGCTGCGCCCGTGCGCGGCCCCACGCTGTGCCCCTGCGCAGCCCCACGCTACTGCGCCCCGGCGCAGCCCCATGCTGCTGCGCCCCTGCGCAGCCCCACGCTGCTGCGCCCCTACGCAGCCCCACGCCGCGCCCCCGCGCAGCCCCACGCTGCGCCCCTGCGCAGCCCCACGCCGTGCCCCTGCGCGGCCCCATGCCGCGCCCATGCGCGGCCTCATGCTGCACTCCTGCGCGGCCCCACGCCGCGCCCCTGCCCAGCCCCGCGCTGCGCCCCTGCCCAGCCCCACGCTGCGCCCCTGCGCAGCCCCACACTGCTGCGCCCCTGCGCAGCCCCACGTTACGTGCCTGCTCAGCCCCGAGCTGCGCCCCTGCGCAGCCCCACGCTGCGCCCCTGCTCAGCCCCACGCTACTCCGCCCCTGCACGGCCGCATGCCGCGCCCATGCGCGGCCCCACGCTGCGCCCCTGCGCAGCCCCACGCTGCGCCCCTCCGCAGCCCCGCGCCGCGCCCCTGCGCGGCCCCATGCCGCGCCCATACGCGGCCCCACGCCGCGCTCCTCCGCGGCCCCACGGTGCACCCCTGCGCAGCCCGGGCAGGGAGCAACCCCCCCCCCCCCTCAAGGAACGGCCGCCCTCGGGAGCCCTCGCCCAGCCCCGGGGCCTCTCGGGGTTCGCCCCCGAGCCCACCCGGCCCTTCCACGCCCCCCCTCACCAGCCGCTGCCCAGAGGCCCGCCCGGTCTCCCCCGCGCCGGCCCACGACCACTAGGGACCCGGGCCCCAGAGCCCCGGTGCCCAGCCCTGCCCGCCCCCCCGGTATCCCTCCGGCGGGGCCCGTCCCGGTCCGGTTCGGCCGCGAGGGGACGGCGTGGCGCTCCCCCCCGCCCGAGGATTCGCCCCCATGGATGATGCTCGGCGGGATTCGTCCCCGCCGAGCGGGATGCAGGCCCCACCGCTGACCGCGGCCCCCCAACACCTCGAGCGACACCCCGGCCGACTTTGGCCAGCCCCGGCCGCTCCTCCGCCCGGTCGGCCACACGGTGACGCTCTGCGGCTGAGCTCACCGCACCCCCGTCCCCCTCGCGCGCGCACCCACCCACCAGCCCACAGCCCCCCCCCCCCCCCAACGTGCACGCCGTGTCCCCACCGCCCCTACGCAGCCCCACGCTGCGCCCTTGCGCAGCCCCGCGCCACGCCCCTGCGCGGCCCCACACTGCTGCGCCCCTGCGCCGCCCCGCACCGCTGCACCCCTGCACTGCACCACGCTGGGCCCCTCCGCAGCCCCTACGCAGCCCCACGCTGCGCCCCTGCGCGGCCCCACGCTGCTATGCCCCTGCCTTGCCGCTGGTCCCGCAGCCCACAGAGGGGCCCTCATCGGGCGCGTCGGCGCCCTTGCACACGCGCCCCCCACAGCCTGGCCTGCGCGACGCGCGTGCCCCCGGCGCGCCCGCCGACCCCATGGAGTGGGGCTCTCAGACCGCCGCCGACCACCGGCTGGTCCGCCCGCGCCGCCCCGCGGCCTCCACAGGCCCCGCACCCGCATGGCGCCGCCTCCGCCTCGGCCGCCCGCCGCTACCCACGCGCCCGGCCCAGGCCTCGGCCCCCAGGCCACGCTTCCAGCTAGCCGCTGGTCCCGCGGCCCGCAGTGGGGCCCGCATCGGGCGCGCCGACGCCCTTGCACACGCGCCCCCCACGGCCAGGCGTGCGCGGCGCGCGTGCCCCCGGCGCGCCCGCCGACCCAATGTAGTAGGGCTCTCAGGCCCACCACCGGCCGCCGGCCGGTCCGCCCACACCGCCCCGCGACCGCCACGGGCCCCGCACCCGCATGGCGCCGCCTCCGCCTCGGCCGCCCGCCGCTACCCACGCGCCCGGCCCAGGCCTCAGCCCCCCCGCCGGCCGTGCCGCGCAGCCTCCCGCACACGGGACACAGGGACGGGCACCAGGGGATAGACCATACATAGTCCCCGCCCCCTCCACCCCCCTTGCTCCACCTCCGCACAGGACGTAGCCCCATTCCCTGTCGCGGGGGAGTGGCGGCTGGAAGCGAGGGGAACCGGGCCCCCGCAGGTCCCCGGACAGGTGGTCCCTCCATCCCGCCCCCCATCCCGCCTCCGTTTCGCACATGTGCGCACGCCCTCCCCCCACGGCGGGGGAGGGAACCAGGGTCGCATGGGTCGCATATACGTATATATACATAGCGGAGTCCCCCCCGGCGAATCCGAGGTTCTTCCTCAAAGGGGCCCACGTGCCTAGGGGACGCCACCGGGTTTTATCGGCCAAGCCGGACGGAGCTCCCACCGGCGACCCCCCCCCCACGAGGGAGGGAGCACACAACAACCGCCAGCCCCCCCCCCCCCCCAGCCCCCCCAAAAAAGGGACTCCGGCGCGGAGGGTTGGGGATATAGTCCCATGCCGCGCGGCCATGAATGGACATGGCCCTACACGGGCGATACACGCCCTCCCCCCCCCTCGCTCAAGAGGGGCCCCCGTCGTCCCCCGGGCAGGGAGCACCCCCCCCCCCCCCCCCTCAAGGAACGGCCGCCCTCGCGAGCCCTCGCCCAGCCCCCGGGGGCCTCTCGGGATTCGCCCCCGAGCCCGCCCGGCCCTTCCACGCCCCCCCTCACCAGCCGCAGCCCGGAGGCCCGCCCGGTCTCCCCCGCGCCGGCCCACAACCACCAGGGACCCGGGCCCCGGAGCCCCGGTGCCAAGCCCCGCCCGCCCCCCCGGTATCCCTCCGGCGGGGCCCGTCCTGGTCCGGTTCGGCCGCGAGGGGACGGCGTGGCGCTTCCCCCCGCCCCCACCAGGATTCGCCCCCGTGGATGATGCTCGGCGGGATTTGTCCCCGCCGAGCGGGGTGCGGGCCCCACCGCTGACCGCGGCCCCCCCGACGCCTCGAGCGCCCCGGGCTCCCCGGCCGACTTTGGCCAGCCCAGCCGCTCCTCCGCCTAGTCGGCCGCACAGTGACGCTCTGCGGCTGAGCTCACCGCACCCCCGTCCCCCTCGCGCGCGCACCCACCCCCCAGCCCACAGGCCCCCCCCCCCCCCCCAACGTGCACGCCGTGCCCCCACCGCCCCCCCACTCTCCCGCCCCTCCTCTCTCAGGTAGCGAAGCCCCCGAGGTGGGCCGCCGCCGCTGCCGACAGACGGCCGCCTTACGAACAAGAGGACCCCCCGCACGCGGTGGGGGTCCAGGCCTTGCACCCCTTCCCCCTGCCACACGCATCATGGCGTTGCATGTGTCGTACCTCCCTCTCTATGCGCCATGTGTCATGGCCGCGAGTGGCCTTTGCCTCCCCTCCCCCACACCGAAAACGCACGGGGGGGGGCGCAGGCCCCTGGGTGGGGCCCCCAGAACCCCTGCAGCTGCGCCTCCCGCCCGGAGGATGGTGGGGCCCGCCGGTGCGCGGTACGAGCCCCCGCCACCCTCCATCCACCTGCCGCGACCCCCTGACCCCCCCCTTGTTCCCCCCCTGTCCCCCCCCCCGGCTGGGGCGGCGCGGCCCGCGCGTGCGGTACGAGCCCGCGCCGCCCCTTGTTGCATTATACGGGCAGTGCGGGCCGCCAGGAGAGCGGAGGGGCCCCGCACTGCCTGAGCGCCCCCCCCCACACGACAGTTGGCGCTAAAGGCCAACCGGCGCCTGGCGGGCTGTTGTGCAGGGGGGGCGAGGCGACCGGGCGCTTCGTACCCGCCCCCAACGGGGGTCTGTACCCAGGGCACCGGGCACAGACACCCGTTGGGAGGTAGCCACTCCACCACCCACCATAGCACCACGGCCACGGGAGGAAGGGAATAGCCCCGGGCAACGGCCTCCCCCAGGCCGAGGAAAGGTGCCGACCGCCATGCTCATCCTGGCCCCCCATTTCCTCTTCATTGTCATCCCCCTTGGCCGCCCCGGCCCACAGTCCCCGCGGCGGGTAAGTTCCTGCGGCAGAACCCTAAGAACTTCGGTGACGGAAACACAGGTCGTGGTTTCGCACCCGGCCGATGTGGGGAGCCTCCGCCCCCACGGGACCCCAGGGCACCCCGGCCATCCCAGCCGGGGATAACCCGCCGCCAGCGCCCCAGCCCCCATCCCCAGGCTTTCCGGCCTCAGTTCCCCTGCGTCTTCCTCGCCACATCCTCGTAGAGAAAGGCTAGGTAGCAGGCCACACCCCCACACCACCCCACGGCACGCCCCCCACGCACCCCACGCCGCCCCCGGCCGCCCGCCAGGGGCCCGACTCTGGACCGTAGTCTGTCGAGCAGGGCCCCACACCCCCCGCCGCCCTCACGCCACCCCTTCCTCTACCCTACACGACAGACCCACGCCGCTGCGCCCCTACGCAGCCCCACACTACTGCGCCCCTGCGCGGCCCCGCGCTGCTGCGCCCCTGCAGAGCCCCATGCTGCGCCCCTTCGCATCCCCACGCTGCTGCACCCCTGCGCAGCCCCACGCTGCGGCGCTCCCGCGCGGCCCCGCGCTGCTGCGCCCCTGCACAACCCTCGCTGCTGCGCCCATGCGTGACCCCACGCCACTGCGCCCCCGTGCAGCCCACACTGCCGCGCCCCTGCGCAGCCCCACGCTGCGCCCCTAGGCAGCCACATACAACACCTTTGCGCAGCCCCACGCTGCTGCGCCCCTGTGTAGCCCCACACTGCGCCCAAGCGCAGCCCCACGCTGCTGCGCCCCTGCGCAGCTCCGCGCCGCGCCCATACGCAGCCCCATGATGCGCCCCTGCGCAGCCTCCCACCACTGCGCCGCCGCTCGCTGCGCCCCTGCGCAGCACCACGCTGCTGCGCTCCTGCGCAACCCCACGCTACGCCCCTCCATGGCCCCACGCTGCCCCCCGGGGCTGCTCCGCGCTGCGCCCCTGCGCAGCCCCACGCTGCTGCGCCCCTGCGCGGCCCCACGCTACGCCCCTGCGCAGCGCCGCACTACGCCCCTGTACAGCCACACGCTGCGCCCCAGCGCACCCCCATGCCGCTGCACCCCTACACAGCCCCCCCACCACCGCGCCGCCCCAAACAGCTGCTCTGCGCAGCCCCACGCTGTTGCACCCTTGCGCAGCTCCGTGCCGCGCCCATACGCGGCCCCATGATGCGCCCCTGCGCAGCCTCCCACCACTGCGCCGCCGGTCGCTGCGCCCCCGCGCAGCCCCACGCTACTGCACCCCTGCACAGCCCTCGCTGCTGCGCCCCTCCACGGCCCCACACTGCCCCCCGGGGCTGCTCCGCGCTGCGCCCCTGCGCGGCCCCACGCTGCTGCGCCCCTGCACAGCCCCGCAGTGCGCCCCTGTACAGCCACACGCTGCGCCCCAGCGCACCCCCATGCCGCTGCACCCCTACACAGCCCCCCCACCACTGCGCCGCCGCTCGCTGCGCCCCTGCGCAGCCCCAGGTTGCGCCCCTCCACGGCCCCACACTGCCCCCCGGGGCTGCTCCGCGCTGCGCCCCTGCGCGGCCCCACGCTGCTGCGCCCCTGCAGAGCCCCGCACTGCGCCCGTGTACAGCCACACGCTGCGCCCCTGCGCAGCCCCCCCACCACCGCGCCGCCGCTCGCTGCGCCCCTGTGCGGCCCCACGCTACGCCCCTGCACAGTCCCGCACTGCGCCCCTGTACAGCCCCCCCACCACTACGCCGCCCCACACACCTACTCTGTGCACCCCCACTCGCTGCGCCCCTGCGCAGCCCCACGGTGCTGCACTCCTGCGCAGCCCCACGCTGCGCCCCTGCGCAGCCCCACGCAGCGGCGCCCCTCCGCAGCCCCACGCTGCGCCCCTGCACATCCCCGCACTGCCCCCCTGTACAGCCACACGCTGCGCCCCAGCGCACCCCCAAGCCGCTGCGCCCCTACACGGCCCCCCCACCACTGCGCAGCCCCACGCTGCGCCCCTACACAGCCCCCCCACCCCTGCGCCGCCCCACATATCTGCTTTGCGCAGCCCCACGTTGCTGCACCTCTACGCAGCCCCACGCTGCTGCACTCCTGCGCAGCCCCACGCTACGCCCCTGCGCAGCCCCACGCTGCGGCGCCCCCGCGCAGCCCCACGCTGCGGCCCTGCACAGCCCCGCACTGCCCCCCTGTACAGCCACACGCTGCGCCCCAACGCACCCCCATGCCGCTGCGCCCCTACACAGCCCCCCCACCACTGCGCAGCCCCACGCTGCGCCCCTACACAGCCCCCCCACCCATGCGCCGCCCCACACAGCTGCTCTGCGCAGCCCCACGTTGCTACACCCCTGCGCAGCCCCACGCTGCTGCGCCCCTGCGCAGCCCAACGCTGCTGCACCCCTGCGCAGCCCCACGCTGCTGCGCCCCTGCGCAGCCCCACGCTGCGGCGCCCCTGCGCAGCCCGACGCTGCGGCGCCCCTGCGCAGCCCCACGCTGCGCCCCTACAAAGCCCCCCCACCACTGCGCCGCCCCACACAGCTGCTCTACGCAGCCCCGCGCCGCTGCACCCCTGCGCGGCCCCACGCTGCTGCGCCCCGGCGCAGCCCCACGCTGCTGCACCCCTGCGCAGCCCCACGCTGCGCCCCTGTACAGCCACACGCTGCGGCGCCCCTGTACAGCCACACGCTGCGCCCCAGGGCAACCCCATGCCGCTGCGCCCCTACACAGCCCCCCACCAGTGCGCCGCCCCACACAGCTGCTCTGCGCAGCCCCACGCTGCTGCACCCCTGCGCCGCCCCACGCTGCTGCGCCCCTACACAGCCCCACGCTGCGCCCCTGCGCAGCTCCACGCTGCGCCCCTACACAGCCCCCCCACCACTGCGCCGCCCCACGCAGCGGCTATGCGCAGCCCCGCGCCGCTGCACCCCTGCGCAGCCCCACGCTGCTGCGCCCCGGCGCAGCCCCACGCTGCTGCACCCCTGCGCAGCCCCACGCTGCGGCGCCCCTGCGCAGCCCCACGCTGCACCCCTGCGCTGCCCCACGTTGCTGCACCCCTGCGCAGCCCCACGCTGCTAAGCCCCAGCGCAGCCCCACGCCGCTGCGCCCCTGCGCAGCCCCACGCTGCTGCGCCCCTGCGCAGCCCCACGCTGCTGCGCCCCTGCGCAGCCCCACGCTGCTGCAACCCTGCGCAGCCCCACGTTGCTGTGCCCCTGCGTAGCCCCACGCTGCTGCACCCCTGCGCAGCCCCACGCTGCTGCACCCCTGCGCAGCCCCACGCTGCTGCGCCCGTGCGCAGCCCCAGGCTGCTGCACCCCTGCGCAGCCCCACGCTGCTCTGCCCCTGCACAGACCCATGCTACACCTTTGCGCAACGCACCACCAAGGCGCAGCCCCACGCTACGCCCCTGCGCAGCCCCGCGCTGCTGCGCCCCTACGCAGCCCCGCGCTGCTGCGCCCCTGCGCAGCCCCAGGCTGCTACGCCCCTGCACAGCCCCGCGCTGCTGCGCCCCTACGCAGCCCCGCGCTGCTGCGCCCGTGCGCAACCCCACGCTGTGCCCCTACGTAGCCCCGCGCTGCGGCGCCCCTGCACGGCCTCATGCCACGCCCCGGCGCAGCCCCACGCTGCTACGCCCCTGCGCGGCCCCGCGCCGCGCCCCTGCACGGCCCCATGCCGCGCCCATACGCGGCCCCGCGCTGCACTCCTGCGCGGCCCCACGCTCTGCGCCCCTTCACGGCCCCATACCACGCCCCGGCGGAGCCCCACGCTGCTACGCCCCTGCGCAGCCCCACAGTGCTGCACCCCTGCGCGGCCCCGCGCCGCACCCCTGCACGGCCCCACGATGCGCCCCTGCGCAGCCCAACGCTGCTGCGCCCCTACGCAGCCCCCCGCTGCGCCCCATTCGCGGTGCCACGCTGCGCCCCGGTGCAGCCCCGCGCTGCTACGCCCCTGCGCAGCCCCACGCTGCTGCGCCCCTGCGCGGCCCCGCGCCGCGCCCCTTAACGGCCCCATGCCACGCCCATACGCGGCCCCACGCTGCGCCCCGTCCGAGCCCCGCGCTGCGCCCCTGCGCAGCCCCGCGCTGCTGCTCCCCTGCGCGGCCCCACGTTGCTCCGCCCCTGCGCAGCCCCACGCTACGCCCCGCCGCCGCCCCACGCTGCTGTGCCGCACCACGCTGCGCCCCTGCGCAGCCCCATGCTGCGCCCCTACGCAGCCCCATGCTGCGCCCCTGCGCAGCCCCACGCTGCTGCACCCCTCCACGACCCCATGCCGCGCCCATGCGCGGCCCCGCGCTGCGCCCCTGCGCAGCCCCACGACGTGCGCCCCTGCGTTGCCCCGTGCCGCGCCCCTGCGCAGCCCCACACTGCTGCGCCCTTGCGCCGCACCACGCTGCGCCCCTGCGCAGCCCCACGCTGCGCCCCTACTCAGCCCCACGCTACGCCCCTGCTCAGCCTCACGCGGCTGCGCCCCCGCGCCGCCCCACACTGCCGCGCCCCTGCGCGGCCCCACGCTGTCCCCTGCGCGGCCCCACGCTGCGCCCCTGCGCAGCCCCACGCTATGCCCCTACTCAGCCCCAGGCTGCGCCCTTGCGCAGCGCCACGCTGCTGCGCCCCTTCACGGCCCCATGCCGCGCCCCGGCGCAGCCCCACGCTGCTGCGCCCCTGCGCAGCGCCACGCTGCTGCGCCCCTGCGCCACCCCGCGCCGCGCCCCCGCGTAGCCCCACGCTGCGCCCCTGCGCAGCCCAGCGCTGCTGCGCCCCTGCGCAGCCCCACGCCGTGCCCTTGCGCGGCCCCATGCCGCGCCCATGCGCGGCCCCAAGCTGCACTCCTGCGGGGCCCCACGCTGCGCCCCTGCCCAGCCCCGCGCTGCGCCCCTGCCCAGCCCCACGCTGCGCCCCTGCCCAGCCCCACGCTGCGCCCCTGCGCAGCCCCACACTGCTGCGCCGTTGCGCAGCCCCACGTTACGCCCCTGCTCAACCCCGCGCTGCGCCTCTGCACAGCCCCATGCTGCGCCCCTGCACGGCCCCATGCCGCGCCCATGCGCGGCCCCGCGCTGCGCCCCTGCTGCACACCTGCGCAGCCCCACGCTGCTGCGCCCCTACACAGCCCCACGCTGCGCCCCTGCGCAGCTCCACGCTGCGCCCCTACACAGCCCCCCCACCACTGCGCCGCCCCACACAGCTGCTATGCGCAGCCCCGCGCCGCTGCACCCCTGCGCAGCCCCACGCTGCTGCACCCCTGCGCAGCCCCACGCTGCGGCGCCCCTGCGCAGCCCCACGCTGCACCCCTGCGCTGCCCCACGCTGCTGCGCCCCTGCGCAGCCCCACGCTGCTAAGCCCCAGCGCAGCCCCGCGCCGCTGCGCCCCTGCGCAGCCCCACGCAGCTGCGCCCCTGCGCAGCCCCACGCTGCTAAGCCCAGCGCAGCCCCACGCTGCCGCGCCCCTGCGCAGCCCGACGCTGCTGTGCCCCTGCGCAGCCCCATGCTGCTGCACCCCTGCGCAGCCCCACGCTGCTGCGCCCCTGCGCAGCCCCACGCTGCTGCGCCCCTGCGCAGCCCCACGCTGTTGCGCCCCTGCGCAGCCCCACGCTGCTAAGCCCCAGCGCAGCCCCACGCCGCTGCGCCCCTGCGCAGCCCCACGCTGCTGCGCCCCTGCGCAGCCCCACGCTGCTGCGCCCCTGCGCAGCCCCACGCTGCTGTGCCCCTGCGCAGCCCCACGCTGCTGCACCCCTGCGCAGCCCCACGCTGCTGTGCCCCTGCGCAGCCCCACGCTGCTGCACCCCTGCGAGTCCCCACGCTGCTCTGCCCCTGCGCAGCCCCCCGCTGCAGCACCCCTGCGCAGCCCCACGCTGCTGCACCCCTGCGCAGCCCCACGCTGCTGCGCCCGGGCGCAGCCCCACGCTGCTGCGCCCCTGCGCAGCCCCACGCTGCTGCGCCCATGCGCAGCCCCACGCTGCTGCGCCCTTGCGCAGCCCCACGCTGCTGCGCCCCTGCACAGCCCCATGCTACACCTTTGCGCAACGCACAACCCAGGCGCAGCCCCACGCTACGCCCCTGCGCAGCCCCGCGCTGCTGCGCCCCTACGCAGCCCCGCGCTGCTGCGCCCCTGCGCAGCCCCACGCTGCTACGCCCCTGCGCAGCCCCGCGCTACGCCCCGCCGCCGCCCCACGCTGCTGCGCCGCACCACGCTGCGCCCCTGCGCAGCCCCATGCTGCGCCCCTACGCAGCCGCATGCTGCGCCCTTGCGCAGCCCCACGCTGTTGCACCCCTCCACGACCCCATGGCGCGCCCATGCGCGGCCCCGCGCTTTGCCCCTGCGCAGCCCCACACTGCTGCGCCCCTGCGTAGCCCCGCGCCGCGCCCCTGCGCAGCCCCACGCTGCGCCCCTACTCAGCCCCACGCTACGCCCCTGCTCAGCCTCACGATGCTACGCCCCTGCGCAGCCCCACGCTGCGCCCCGGCGCAGCCCCACGCGGCTGCGCCCCCGCGCCGCCCCACACTGCCGCGCCCCTGTGCGGCCCCACGCTGCGCCCCTGCGCGGCCCCACGCTGCGCCCCTGCGCGGCCCCACGCTATGCCCCTACTCAGCCCCACGCTGCGCCCCTGCGCAGCCCCACGCTGCTGCGCCCCTTCATGGCCCCATGCCGCGCCCCGGCGCAGCCCCAAGCTGCTGCGCCCCTGCGCAGCCCCACGCTGCTGCGCCCCTGCGCAGCCCCGCGCCGCGCCCCCGCGCAGCCCCACGCTGCGCCCCTGCGCAGCCCTGCGCTTCTGCGCCCCTGCGCAGCCCCACGCCGTGCCCTTGCGCGGCCCCATGCCGCGCCCATGCGCGGCCCCAAGCTGCAGTCCTGCGGGGCCCCACGCTGCGCCCCTGCCCAGCCCCGCGCTGCGCCCCTGCCCAGCCCCACGCTGCGCCCCTGCCCAGCCCCACGCTGCGCCCCTGCGCAGCTCCACACTGCTGCGCCCCTGCGCAGCCCCACGTTGCGCCCCTGCTCAGCACCGCGCTGCGCCCCTGCGCAGCCCCACGCTGCGCCCCTGCTCAGCTCCACGCTACTGCGCCCCTGCACGGCCCCATGCCGCGCCCATGCGCGGCCCCGCCCTGCGCCCCTGCGCAGCCCCACGCTGCGCCCGTGCGCAGCCCGGGCTGGGAGCAACCCCCCCCCCCCCCCCTCAAGGAACGGCCGCCCTCGGGACCCCTCGCCCAGCCCCCGCGGGCCTCTCGGGGTTCGCCCCCGAGCCCACCCGGCCCTTCCACGCCCCCCCTCACCAGCCGCTGCCCAGAGGCCCGCCCGGTCTCCCCCGCGCCGGTTCACAACCACCAGGGACCCGGGCCCCGAAGCCCCGGTGCCCAGCTCCGCCCGCCCCCCCGGTATCCCTCCGGCGGGGCCCGTCCCGGTCCGGTTTGGCCGCGAGGGGACCGCGTGGCTCTCCCCCCCGCCTCCACCAGAATTCGCCCCCGTGGATGATTCTCGGCGGGATTTGTCCCCGCCGAGCGGGGTGCGGGCCCCACCGCTGACTTTGGCCAGCCCCGGCCGCTCCTCCGCCCGGTCGGCCACACGGTGACGCTCTGCAGCTGAGCTCACCGCACCCCCGTCCCCCTCGCGCGCGCACCCACACACCAGCCCACAGCCCCCCCCCCCCCCCCAACGTGCACGCCGTGTCCCCACCGCCCCTGCGCAGCCCCGCGCCGCACCCCTGCGCGGCCCCACATTGCTGCGCCCCTGCGCCGCCCCGCACGGCTGCGCCCCTGCACCGCACCACGCTGCGCCCCTGCGCAGCCCCTATGCAGCCCCACGCTGCGCCCCTGCGCGGCCCCACGCTGCTACGCCCCTGCCTTGCCGCAGGTCCCGCAGCCCACAGAGGGGCCCTCATCGGGCGCGCCGGCGCCCTTGCACACGCGCCCCCCGCAGCCTGGCCTTTGCGACGCGCGTGCCCCCAGCGCGCCCGCCGACCCCATGGAGTGGGGCTCTCAGGGCCGCCGCCGACCACCGGCCGGTCCGTCCACGCCGCCCCGCGGCCGCCACGGGCCCCGCACCCGCATGGCGCCGCCTCCGCCTCGGCCGCCCGCAGCTACCGACGCGCCTGGCCTAGGCCTCGGCCCCCAGGCCACGCTTCCAGCTAGCCGCTGGTCCCGCGGCCCGCAGTGGGGCCCGCATCGGGCGCGCCGACGCCCTTGCACACGCGCCCCCCACGGCCAGGCCTGCGCGGCGCGCGTGCCCCCGGCGCGCCCGCCGACCCCATAGAGAGGGGCTCTCAGGGCCACCGCCGGCCGCCGGCCGGTCCGCCCACACCGCCCCGCGACCGCCACGGGCCCCGCACCCACATGGCGCCGCCTCCGCCTCGGCCGCCCGCCCCTACCCACGCGCCCGGCCCAGGCCTGAGCCCCCCCCGCCGGCCGTGACGCGCGGCCTCCCGCACACGGGACACAGGGACGGGCACCAGGGGATAGACCATACATAGTCCCCGCCTCCTCCACCCCCCTTACTCCACCTCCGCACAGGACGTAGCCCCCTCCCCTGTCGCAGGGGAGTGGCGGCTGGAAGCGAGGGGAACCGGGGCCCCGCAGGTCCCCGGACAAGTGGTCCCTCCATCCCGCCCCCCATCCCGCCTCCGTTTCGCACAGGTGCGCACGCCCTCCCCCCACGGCGGGGGGGGGGGAACCAGGGTCGCATGGGCAGGTGGTCCCTCTCACAGCGACACGCGCCCCCTCCCCCCCCCCAGACAGAAGGCGGAACCCCCCCCCCCCCCCCTCGGTCTTTGTCGGCACACGCCCGGCCAGCGTGACGCCGGCCGACTGCTCCCTTGCGCCCTGCCCAGGGAGAGCGTGTCTGGCAATTTCTCCCGCCGGCACGTGCTGGGTGCCCTAACAACAACAACAACAACAATACATATATATATATATATATATATACATATATGTATATATATATATATATATACATATATAGTCATATTCATAGTCATAACCACTTATCATGCCGTCTACTGGTGTTACCGGGCATCTCGCAACGACAGGTGGTTCCTGCCTTGCTCGATCCCGTGGGTCCCAGGGCTGCCTGAGCTGGCCCACAGCATGACGGAGGACCCAGAGGACCGGGGATACCGGCCAACCAGGCTTTGGGGGCAGTGGCAACTGCAGAGCGTTAGCATTAGCAATGGCGACGAGCGCTGGCCCGTTTGTTCGCCGGGGGTAAGGGTCAAGGCATGGCAGAGCTGCAGCACTGCAACAAGCAAGCACTACTCCTAGGGGTGCAGCACTGCAGCAACCAAGAAACAAAGCAGCAAGCATGGGCACAAGACGAGATTGAAGATGGCGATGCTACCCACGTGCTGGCTGGAAGGCCTTGGGGCCTGCAGCAAGCCCAGCGCTGCCCCTACCGTAGTCACCAGGGTACTCACCGGTCAAGTAGTCTGGGACGTAGCTGTCCGCAGCGTTGGGGCCCAACCACCTCTTGCGGTGAGGACCACAACAGTCCGACAAATCCACCTGGGGCTCCTTCTGCTTCCCAGCATCTGTGAACATGGCCACAGACAGCGTTTACTGGCCGGCAATCTCAAGGGTCAACCCGTTCACCGCGAACGGATCAGCATTGTGGGAGGCCTAGTGCTCAACAGGGCCCTGGCCGGTGATGGCAGCCTGCACATAGTAGCCGAACAAGGAGAGCATCGCCAAACGGCCCTTCTTGATCTCCTTCACCTTCAGTTCGGCAGCCGTGTCAGGGTCGTCAGCCAAACCCAGAGGGGCAAATTGCTTGCCACTAGGGTTCACCAGATCAAGGTCCCGTCCACCGAATGGACCACCGTTCACACGGTAAGCCTCGATGGCACCCATCACGACAACTTGGCTCGCCAACACGGCGTTTTTTTTTTACCTCCACCGCTCGCCACTCGTCTCTCCCCCCGGCGTTTCGGTCTGTCCTCTGCCCCCCCCCCCCTTGTCCCCTTGCCGTCTCCTCGCTGTCCGCGCCCCTTTCCTGGGTGGGTGGGGGAGAAGGGGGTGGGGGGGGGGCGTCCTCGCTGTCCGTCCTCTGGCGTAAGCACGTCGCAAGCACGGCGCAGGCACGTGGCGCGGCACTTGTCCCTCTGCTGGTGGGGGGGGGGGCTTGCCGTGTGGCTCCCGTCATCGCCCTTCCTACCCTGCGTTCGCACCCCCGGTGCCTCCCCCGCTGGGGCTTGCACGGCGCGTGCTTCCTACGGGCACGGTCGTGTGGTCCGTCCCGCACCCTCTCTCCGATGCCTCCCCACCTTGCCGCTTTGTCCTCGGGGGGGGGGGGGGGCTTTCCGCCCCTCCCTACCTTCACCCCCCACCCTTGGGGGGGCGGAGTTGTGTGGGGGGGGGGGGGCTTGTCGTCTTCCCTTCGTTGCACGCATGTCGCAGGCACGACGCTAGCACGGCGCAGGCATGAGGCGCGGCACCTGTCCCTCTGCAAGGGGGGGGGGGCATGCCTTGTGGCTCCCGTCGTCGCCCTTCCTACCCTGCGTTCGCACCCCCGTTGGTCCCTTCGCTGGGGCTTGCACGGCGCGTGCTCTCTTCGGGCACGGTCGTGTGGTCTGTCCCGCACTCTCTTGCCGCTGCCTCCCCACCCTGCCGCTTTGTCCTCGGGGGGGGGGGGGCCGCTTGTCACCCCCCCCTACCTGCATCCCCCACCCTTGGGGGGACGGAGGTGTGTGGGGGGGGGGGGGCGCCCTTGTCGTCTTCCCTTCGTAGCACGCACGTCGCAGGCACGACGCAGGCATGGCGCAGGCACGAGGCGCGGCACTTGTCCCTCTGCATGGGGGGGGGGGCTGCCGTGTGTCACCCGTCGTCGCCCCTCCTACCTTGCGTGCGCACCCCCGGGGGGGCGGAGGTGTGTGTGTGGGGGGGGGGGGGCGCCCTTGTCGTCGTCCCTTCGTTGCACGCATGTCGCAGGCACCACGCAAGCACGACGCAAGCACGGGGCGAGGCACATGGCTGCAGCGGGGGGGGGGGGGTTCTCCTTTGGGCCTTCCCGCCCTCCTCCACGGTATAGGCTCCGCACCCCAGAATCTCCAGCCGCTGTTGCCCCTTGGCGGTAGTCGCCACGTCTCCGCATGGTGCTCAGTGTCCCGTGCCTGAGGTCAGAGTCGGTTTCAGGACGCGCACGGCGCAGGGCACGACGCATGGCAACCATCCCCTACCCTGCCCCCTCTGCTCCCTCCCTCGCCCTCAGTGCTCGCATGGTGCTGAGCAGTGCCCCTGCCTCCCTCGTCGCTCCCTCTCTCTCCTCCGGCTGTCCGGCCATCGCTCGCCTCCTAAGTGTCCTACCTCTTTCGCCCCGCCCGTGCCCTCTTCCCTCGTCCTTGCCGGCCCTCGATGCATGACATTACACAGGCACACAGCACACTGCACCTTTTGGGGCGGGCTGCCTTGTGGCAGCACGCCACGGCACCCCGCCTTGCCCAGTGCCCCCGCGCGCTGCGGGCGGCTCGCTCGGTTGTGGGGCACCATGTTGCCCCCTTCTCTGCCCTGCCATCTCCGACCCTCTGCCCTCCGGCTAGCGCGAGCACAGTGCGGAGCAATTCGCGAGGCAGCGCTCCCTCTCTGCCCCCCTCTCTGCTCCGGCCCCCTCGTCCTGTCCTGCCCCCCGTCTGCTCGCCCTCTCTCACCTTGCCCTGCCCCTCGTCCCTGGTTGCTGGGTCTCCGGCCTCCTGTCTCTCTGTCCCCCTCCCCCCTCTATCCCCTCGGCGTGCACCGTGCAGAGCAATGCGCAAGGCAACCCTCCCACTCCCTCTCTCCCTTGCCGCCCCCTGGTGTCCTGAGCTCCTGGTATGTGGCACGCACTTTGTTCCGCACACGAAACCTCCGGGGGCAGGCTGCCTAGCGGCCGCGGCACGTCCAGGGCCCCCGCTCGCCGCAGGCGGTCAGCTCGGTCGCGGGGCACCCTCGTTGTTCTTGCCCCTAGTCCGCTCACACTAGCCGTGCATAAGGTCCGTGTTTAGCGTGCTTCTGTTCTCTCGCCTCCTCTTCCTTACCTCCGCCCTCCGGCCAGCGCGAGCACGGTGCGGAGCAATTCGCGAGGCAACCCTCCGCTCCCCCCCTCTGCTCCCGCTCCCTGGCCCAGCCCTGCCCCTTGTGTGCTCGTTCTCCCTCGTCCTCCCTTGCCCCCCTTCCCAGGCCCCTGTGTCCCTGGCCCTCTGTCTCCCTGTCTCCGTCTTCCCTTTACCTCCCCGGCGTACACTTTGCGGAGCAATACGCCTGGCATCCCTCCCTCTCTCCCTTCACCTTTCTGCCCCCTGGTGCCCTGGTCCCTGGGCAAGTGGCACGCACGTCGCACTGCACCCGCCTGTGGCCTTTTTCCTAAGTGCCTTACGTCTTTCGCCCTGTTCGTGCCCTCTTCCCTCGTCCTTGCCGGCCCTCGTTGCATGACGGGCGGCTCGCTCGGTTGTGGGGCACCTTTTTGCTTCTGCCCCACGTTCGCTCTTTCATGCCGCCGTGGCACGCCCCCTTCCGTGCCCTGCCACCTCTGTCCCTCTGCCCTCCGGCCAGCGCGAGCACGATGCGGAGTAATTCGCGAGGCAGCGCTCCCTCTCTGCCCCCCCTCTCTGCCCCGGCCCCCTGGCCCTGTCGTGCCCCTTGTCTGCTCGCGCTCCCTCGTCCTCCCTTGCCCCCCTTCCGAGGCCCCTGGGTCCCTGGCCCTCTGTCTCCCTGTCCCCGTCCTCCCTTTACCCCCCTGGCATACACTTCGCGGAGCAATACGCGAGGCATCCCTCCCACTCCCTCTTCACCTTGCCGCCCCCTGGTGCCCTGGTCGCTGGGTCTGTGGCACGCACGTTGCACTGCACCCGCCTGCGGCCTTTGTCCCTCTACGCCCGCCCTGCCCCCCCCTCCCTCCCCTGCCCCTTTCCCCCTCGGACACTACGCAGGACACTGTGTAGGCAAGTCGCGGGCACGTCGCAGGCATGTCGCAGGCACGCACCTGGCCTCTATCGTCGGCGCCGTCTGGCTGGTTGGCACCAGGCTGCGGCCGCCCGCCGCTGCCACAGCCCCCGCAGGTGCCGCCGCCGCGGGCAGCCACTCCAAATGCCGCGGGGGGCGCGGCCCTGGTAGGCCCCGGCTGCCCCCCGGCCAGGGTTTCACTGTACCCCCCGCGGCGCCTGGTCGCCGGGGGGGATCCATCACGAAAATCTGCAAGACATCGAAAAAAAATAGACATATACATATACATATACATATATATATATATATATATACATATATATATATATATATATATATATATATATATATATATACATATACATATATATTACTACACCCCTCTCCCCTTAAATTTAGCTAACAAGCAACAACAACAACAACAACAACAAGCACTTCTCCGTGCCGTTTTGGCCATTGCCCCGTCTCAACGCCTCGGATCTTTTGCTCATGTAGCCATCTTGGAGCCTAAGTGGTGGCCTTGCCAAATCCAAGTTTTGAGCCAGAAACTCACTGGTGGCGGCCCGGGGCGGGTGCGCCAAGTCGGGAGGTGCCCTCCCAAATCTGTGCAATTTTGGGCCAAAAACAGCCATTTTTCGCCCAAAACAGCCCTAGTAAGGGTTCAAAACAGCCAAACGAAGGCAAACCGCCGCTACACTGCACGTGCGGCTTGACTTTCTCGTGACCAAGGGACCTTTGGTGCCCTCTAACTCCACGATGTGTCCGAGAAATGGCCCAAAAAGGCGCCAAAAATCCCCAAAAACTGCGCAATGTGCACCAGCACCCCGAAACCAAGAACGGGCCGTATCTTGGGCTACGTGGCTCAAAAACGAATTCCGAGGGCACCTAGTCCACCCGCAGCCCCCCACTTTTTATGGTTTCCAAGCCTCAGAATCGCCCAACGAGACACGTAGACCCCCGTACCAGCGGTCATTTGGTGCAGCCGGAGGGCCGGCCAGCCCACGCACAGTGGGGGCCAACGGTGGGTCCACCAAGGTCCCCGGGGCGAAAAAAATGATTTTTTTCAAAGTTGTTCCTAGACGGCTTGGGATGCTCAAACAAGTGTTTTTAGGCCGTTTTGAGCCCGCGGTGGCGCGTTTTGGGCCATGCAAAATCCCAAAATGCCTTGAAAATGGGCCGTTTGGGGACCAACAATGGGTCAAAAATGGGTCCAAAACGCATTTTTCCAAAAATGATCCTGGACCATTTATGATGCTCAAAAAAGTGGTTTTAGCCCATTTTGAGCCCGTGGTGACGTGTTTTGGCTCATGGAAAATCCCAAAATGCCTTGAAAATGGGCCATTTTGGGACCAAAAAGGGGTCTAAAATGGGTCAAAAACGCGTTTTTCCAAAAGTGATCCCGGACCATTTGAGATGCTCAAACAAGTGTTTTTAGCCCGTTTTGAGCCCGTTTTGACGCAGTTTAGCCCCTTCCACCACATGTATGCACCACTTTGTGCCCTTCGCACGTACCTTAGAGCCGTGTGGTGGAGCCACCTAGTATTGGGAGAGGGGTGTAGATTGGAGGATATATATATATATATATATATATATATATATATATATATATATATATATATATATATATATATATATATATATATATATATATATATATATATATATATATATATATATATGTATAGCGCGGGGCGTCGCCGTCGGCGGCGCGATCTGGAGCGATTGGGTCTGCAGCACGGCGTGGGGCAGTGACTTCTACGGGGAGTACGGCGGCAAGTACATCCGGCAGGCAGGCAGAGGGGGACCCCGCCGCATCTGCCGGGTCTCAGCAGGCGACGACCGCCTCGAGCGGAGGCCCGCGGGGACAGGGGCCACCTCGCCGGCCGCCCGCGCCGGGTGCGGGTGGTCCCCCTGGACCTGCTGGTGGCTCCCCTCCGTCAGGTAATCCAGATCCGGCGAGGGGCCCCGATCCACACGTGCAGCCATGAAGGGGCCCCGCCTCCGACACCCGAGCGGCTGTGTCCTGGAACGTCCAGGGCTGGATGCGGGGGGACGGCGTACCAGTGGCCCCAGGTATGCTCGACGGTGAAGCAGTGGCGGCGGGCATCATGAAGGCCGAGGGTGCCATCCTGGGCCTATTCCCGGAGACCGGCCTGCAGGACCCTCAGGGTGTGGTGCACTCCGAGAATCAGTGGCGTCACCACGGGTATCATGCGTACCCAGGGGTGGATGCCCAGGCGGCGTCGGCGGCAGCGGTGTGCGGCGGGCTCTTGATTGCCCTTCGGGCGGACGTGTTCGCCGCGGAGGAAGTTCGAGATATCGTGGACATCGTGCCGGGCAAGGCCATGGCCCTCGATGTGGTGACCGCAGGTGGCACCCTCACGGTCATCAACGTCCACGGCCCGGGTAGCGGCGGCGACTGCTGGGCGTATGAGGCGTCCTTCTGGGCTGACGTGGCCATGTACGCGGCGGCCAAGAGCGCGGGTGGCACCAGGGCCGTGCTCCTCGCAGGGGACTTCAACGTGTGGCTGGAGTCCCCGTGGCACCCCACCACGAGGAGGTTCCAAGCCCTGTGGGAACAGTGTGGTTTCCACAGGGCAGGACCGGAACGGGAGGAGGACGGGAGGCCCACGAGGGCAGGGCACCGACTGGACTCCTTCCTTCTAAACTCGCCTCTGGTCCCATGGGCGGCGCGTGAGCGCCCACACTTGGCGCCGGGGCGGTCTCCTGCGTCACTGGGGTCGGATCATGGCCCTGTGGTCCTGGACATCCCGCTAGCGGTGGCCGGCAAAGAGAGGGTCACCAGGATGGCCTACTCGCACGCCCAAGGCAGGCTGCATGCCATACGCCCGGACTCCCCGGGGGTTCGTGAGGCGGCGGCGGCAGTACTGCAGAAGGCCTGCGGGGATCGGCGGCTACAGGCGTGGCTCTCGTCGGACCACGACACTGCCACCATGGGCACGTCGGAGGTGCAAGCGGTCTTTGACCTGCTCTACGCCTTCCGTGATGACGTGTCCAGGGTCACGGGAGTGCGCATGCCTTCAGGCGTGGACCCGCAGTACCCGTACGGGCAGGCGGAAACGGAGGCGTCGTTGGACCAGGTCCTCTCGGATCAGCAGGCCCTGGCCTGGCGCGCCCATCAGCTGTGGCAACGGGACGCGGCGGCGGCCGGACTCCACTCCCAGGAAGCGACTGCCCTGCTACAGCACCTCCGGCGAGTGGACCCCGACCTGTCCCCCGCCTCGGTAGAGGACCTACGTGCCGCGTTGGACCAACAGCTACACCAGCTGGAGGCACGCGTGGAGGAGCTGCGGGATGTCCTCAGGAGCAACAGGCGCCGGTCCATCAAGGACTACTGGCGGGGCAGGGTACCGGATCTGCAGCTCCGATGGACGGCGATACGGGGGGCCATCAACGTGGTGAACTATGCCCCGTCAGGCCTATGGTCCGTACGCGTCCGCGAGTCGGAGAAGGTGCTCTTGGAGGCCTCGGACGTCATTGGCGAGGTCCAGAGGTATTGGGAGGCGCTGTACGCCAAGCGGCCAGCGAACCTGCCGGCCTTCGAGCGGCTGGTCCGGGCCCACATTCCCAAAGGGGTGCCGGAGGAATGGAGGTCGGTACAGGACTACACCATGCGGGACCTTCAAGACGCCGTGAGGCAGGCCGTGGCGGACGACAAAGCTCCGGGGTCCAACCGGGTCACGGCTGCCCTCATAGCAGAGCTGCCTAGACTGGTGCAGGGGCTCCTGGTGCATGCGTACAGGGCAATCCTGCGGGGTGCGGACGTCCTGGAGTCCTGGCACGAGGCCATTATGTGGCTGATGCCCAAGGGCACAGCCACGGGCAACCTGGACGAGTACAGTCCGATAGCGCTGGGGCAGCAAGACATGCGAATGCTCATGACTCCCCCTATGCGGAGGTTCACAGCTGTTCTGGCACGCAAGGGACTGGCCGCGGACTGGCAGTTCGGAGCCATGCCGGGCTCCACGGCGGCTGCCCCGGTGTTCCTGGCCCAGCGCAGGCTGCAGCGTGGGCTGGAGGAAAACCACGTCCTGGCCTTCGATGTGTCAAAAGCTTTTGCCACGGCGCCGCACGGAGCGCTGGCGCTCCTCCTGCGCCACATGGGTGTCCCGGAGGAGCTCATCAGGCTCTTCCACACCCTTAGCTGCGGGTCTCTGGTGCGCATCGTCACCGCGCACGGCCCGACGCCGAGCATACGGCTCCACAGGGGCCTGCGGCAGGGCAGTGCGGAGAGCGCTGTGCTCTACCTCCTCCTTTTGGAGCCTCTCCTGCGGAGCCTCGGCTACAAGGCGCGGGGAGATGCTCGCCATGCGGTGCCACCCCTGGTGCAGGCGTACTGTGATGACCTCCTGTTGATAGCGCACTCCCTGCCGCAATTCTTGTAGTATGCGGCGGCGATAGCGCGGTATCTCACGGACATGGGCATGTCCCTCAACGTCGGCAAATGCGCCTATGCCAATACTGCTCCCCTCCATTCGATTATGGTATACCTGAACCCAGGGAACACGGCGGCCCCATGGGTATGCTTACGTGCCAAGAGCACGGTACCACACTTGGGCCTGCGCCTCGATCCCAGGGGGATGGCGACCATGAAGGAGAAACATGTACTCCGGTGTGAAGCTCTGCTGGGCTGGTGCAAGAACACGTTAGGGCCGGCGTCGGTGCCTCATGAGGTGATGGCGGCTGTGGTTGGAGGCATCGTGCGGTACGCGGCGCCCTACCTGTCCGACACGGCGGAGGCGCTGATCAAATCGAATACCGCCATCAAGGCTGCGGCCCTGCAATTCGAGAAGCTGCCCAAGGACCTGTCCAACGTGGCAGTGCGGTCGGGTCATGGGTTACGGTTGGCGGATGTCCAGGTTATCTGCCGCGACTCCGTCGTGGCGACCATGGCTCAGCTCACCCACCACAGGTCGACGACAGTCCGGGATGAGCTGCGGGCCATGCTCCGAGACATGCACGTGCAGTACGGAGTGTGCGGGCAGTTCATGGTGCCCTCTGCGTCATTCGCCACGCACGCTGGCAATACGTGGGTGGACAGGGTACTCCGGGCGATGAGGACGTTGCGCGTAGGACTTCTCATGCCATCGTCGGTGTACTCGTGTGTACACGCGCATATGGCGCAAGTGCAGTGGGCGGGGCGGAAGTGGGTGTTGCAATCCTATACCTTCAAGGGTAGGGACGTCTTCCGGCCGCAGCTGCCCGGTCCGTTGACTCACCGGCTAATACACCCAGTGCGCCGAAAGAAGGCCAGCAAACGCAATAGACAGTCCACTGCGGGGGACGTGTATGTGGTGGGCGGATACAGGGAGGAAGGATGGGACCCAGCCAACCCGGGGCTGTCCATGCCGTTCGTCCCGCTAGCCGCCCTCCTGTTTCTATTGGGGGACGTCTTTGAGGGCTACCAACAGCAAGACGATCCGGCGCCCGTCCCCCTGCTCACTCCTCACGCCGGGGGCGGCATAAGCCCGCCACCACTGTGGGTTGTGCACGGGCGGCCAGCGTTTTCCAGGGCATGCGCGGCGGTGCACAGGTGTTGCGAGTGGGCAATTGTCCTTCTGCTGCCAGCAGGCCCTATCCCGGATCCGGATGAGTACTCGGTCCCGGAAGTGGTCCGGATGTCCAACGTGCCACACGATCCGCACGTCGCCGTCACGTCGTTGCGTGATGGCGGCGCAGTGGAGCAGGGGTCTGTGGTGGTATACCAGCCTTCCTGCTCCGCAACAGTTTGGGGGGCGGAGTATACCACCGCCCTGGACGCCATAAAGGCAGTCTGCGGATGTGACCTGGCTTGGAGACCACATGCGGTATATCGACCGAGGGTGGTCCTGTCCCCGGAGCTCACGGCCTCCAGTGCGGCGTCCCTGGGAAAGGTGGTGCAGAGCCCCCACTCCGACGTGGCGTGGCTGGAGCCCCACCGGTACTCCTGGGTGCCGGTGGCGACTAAAGTCACATCGTCTGACGCGTCGCCCCAAGGAGACGACGCCACAAACGTGGCGGTGGCCAGCCACGGAATCCCCACGTGGACGGGTGCCATCTACGGCACGGTCCCGGAGGCAGAGATCATTGGCGCGGCGGCGTACTTGTTGCACACGCCCCCGTCAGCGTGCACGGTACACGTGGTGGATGCGTCCGTCATAGGAGCGCATCTCCGCAGGGCGCAGGAGGCCCTGTAGCGTGGCATCAAGGGGCCGACATCACATCTGGTCAATGAGCACGCACTGAGCTGGATAGTGGAGGGGCTGCGGCGGCTGCCGCGCCAAGTTGGGGGGCCGCACCACTGGGTGGTGAGGCAGAGCTCGCACTTGGCGGCGGTCCCGCTCGAGGCACCGGACTCTGCCGCGGCCCGTGCAATGGCCCCGCCTGTCCATCTCGTCCTGCCAAAGGAGCACGCCGTCCTCTTAGTGCCGGGGGATAATGGAGAGCTCGAGCCGCGTGTGCCATCCATGCAAGCCCTTCAGCAAGTCCGGGAGATGGAGTGGCGTTCGCTAGCGGCTCGCACCAGGGCGCACATGCCACTGGCTGGCGCCTGCGAGGCGATGCCCCTGGGAGCTGTGCACAACGGCCCAACGCAAAGGAATATGCTGCGGGCACGTGACGGTCGCTTCTCCACCATGCAGGTCATGCAACGGTGGAGACAAAAGCTCACGCGTATGGCAATACCGGCCCACCCCTGTATCTTCTGTGGGGGGCCGGAGGAGGACATTGGCCACATGCGCCTACTGTGTGCGCGGGACGAGGAGGTGGCTGGGCTCCTGTGCAGGCGTGTGGAGGAGTTCACGGCGGAGCTACCCCTGACAGACAGGGCGGTGGAATTCGTGGCGTGGAGGGAGCACGGCTGCAGGTGGACTGAATCCCTGATGGTGGGTGTCGTCCCCGGGGACCTGAAGCGGCTGTTCGCTGCGGTGCGAGCGGCGTTGTCCCGGGGCCCTGCCAAGGCCAGGCTCTTTGTGGAGGACATGGTCCAGATTGGGGAAGATGTGTATGCCCGCAGGAACAATCGGCTCACCCAGATCATGCAGCTGCCGATGCAAGATCGATGGAGAGCGGTATACGCGTTCCTGCGCGGTGACACACCCTTCTGCCCGCCGGCAGGGAGGATCTTGCAGCGTCCGCCGTGGAACCCGTTTGCCGGCCTCCCCGGCGACCTGCGGGCAACCTTTCAGAGGGCACCGCTGCACGCACTGCTGGTGTCACGGTCGTGCATCGAGCATGAAGAGGCCATGTCCTTGTTCCCACACTGGATGGCGGCGGTGGCGCAGGCCTTCGACCTGTGGATCGGTTCCTGGGTGGCGCGGGACATCACGACATTCAGGGAGTGGTCCCGCGTGGTGTCGGCGCAATCGTGGGCCCAGGTGCGTGGTACCAAGGTGAGAGGCCCTGACGGCCAGAGTGATCCCTGGCTTCAGGTGTACGCCAACCATCCAGCTGTGGGGAACGTCATGGGCTGGCCTCGCGAGGTGCTGCCGGTCCTTCAGCAACCTCTGTGCAGTCTCCCAATCCTGGCGGTGGCTGTCGTACTTGACGTGGGCACGTTGTGGCTGTATGACCGGCAGCTGCGACGAGCCATACCAGCGGTCACGGAGCAGCGGTCCATGGCAGTGTTAGTGGGCTCCAAGCAGCTGGCACGGGTACAGGGCGACGACACGCAGGGCCACGTCACGGAGGCCATGTTCTCTCTGCCAGAGGGGGACGACCACGTGGCTGCCGATGCCCGTCACACCCTTGACACCCTGGGCCTCGAGGCGGTCATTGAGGCTCGGGCGGGAGGACAATGCCTGGTTCTGGCTTCCGCCAGGGACCCGGAGCAGGACGGGGTTGATGTCATCGGGGAGGTCTTACGGGACTACGGTTGGGAGCTCCCGGCGCATGGCACACAAAGCCCCAAAGTGGCGCGGTGGCCCCGGCTGCTTGAGAGCCTGCCGGTGATGCCCGACGGGCGACCGATACTCCGCCCGGTGTCCACGTGGGAGGAAGCGAGGCGCAGCCTCCTCAGTTGTGCCACAGCACGCACGCTGGCGGGTGCTTTGCTCGGACTCCAGGAAGCGTGCTCCGATGTATGGCAGGACCTGTGGTTGCAGTGTTGTGATGGTGCCCTGGAGCGCCGTCTGCGGCCCTGCCCCTGATGCTGTGGTGGGCGGCTCTCGAGGGCGACTCACGGATACTCTGGTTGCGGCATCACGGAGGAAATGGTGACGGCGTGGTGGGGGCCGGGGGTGCAGATTGATGGGGTTAGGAATTGTGGGTGCACCAGCTACCGTCCCTACGCTGGACGCAGCGGAGGGGGTAGCGCCCGAGAAGCAGTGCCTTCACGGCCTGATTGTGCGGTACTGGCAGGCGGCGTATGACGGCCAACGCGATGTGACAGGTCGTGCCGGCCTGATGGTGAGCCGTACTGCCCCCGTGCATGAGGGTCGGACAGGGATGCTTCACCCACCTGCCCCGGGTCGCCGCATACAACAGTGAGGTGTCATGGGTCGTCCCGACCAGGGTAATAAGGCCCAAACCCCTGTAGGGTATTCCCATGGCACCGGGGTCTCTACTGGCGGCCCGGCTACGGCAGTATTGGGAGTGGTTGCTCAGGATACACCGGAGGTGCACGGAGTTGACTGGGGGTTACGGCGTTGCGGCGCCCCTTGGGAGTGTTACACGGGGTTGCGGGGACAGCCTGCAGGCCCCGGGAGCGGCGACGAGGCGAAGATGTGTGCGTAGAAGGATATGACAGCGGGGTCGTCAGGGGGACAGTATGGCAGGCGTCCTGGAGACGGCGCAGCAGCCTGGGAGGAGCACTCACGGGGGGCACGTGGAGTTCCAGGTGACGGTGTACTGGCGTCTTGGGGGTATACGCGGCGGTACTGGGGTCCGTACGGTGGGGGTACGCGGCGGTACCAGGGAACCGTACAGTGGGGGAGCAGCGGGGAAGCGTGGCGGTACTGGGGTGTCCCCCTGACCCCTCTAACAACTTAGGGGGAGCGTGGGGGCATCCCCTGGCCCCGTTAACAAACTAGAGGGACCGTGCCTGCGGGCATGTACATAGTCTAACCTCTGACCATGGCCTTGTGGTTGCGGTGGTGCGTGTCGTGGCGGCTCGCAGGTGGCGTCGGCATGGCAACGGCGGTACAGCGTGGCGTCGTAGCGAAGAGTATGCAGTCGCCTCACCACTGTAACGGCTTACCCCTGGGGGGCGCCGGTCCGGTCGGCTAGAGGCGAGGAGGGAGGAGGAGCGACATGCTGAGTGGTCCGGGGGGTGACGCGCGGGCCAATGCTATAAGTAGGCTCGCCACGTCGTCGGTGGGGGCCGAACCTGCGGCCTGGCCGCTGCTGTGGCGGAAGAGGCGCAACCACGGGAGCTGGCCAATCAGTGCAGGTAAGGGTCAAGGGTAGGCGCCAGGGCAACGTATGTGGGCTAGATGAGGTGCACCTGGTTACCACAGCCCGGAGCGAGCCTCTGGTGGGTACCCCTACAGGGGGTCGATGACCAAGCTACGGCACCCACCAGCCCGAATCCCAGCCAGCAATCCACGGGTTGCGCCACTCCCGTCGCGGAGCGGCCGGCGTCCCCCCCTGTGGACCCTGAAGTTATATTATACGTGGGCGGGTGTATGCCTCGAAGCTGATTCGGTGCTGGCCCCTGACTTGGAGTGCCGGCATGGTATATATCTGGGGTGTGTGAGCAGCTCAGGGCCACGGGGACGTGGAATTGATACCGTGTTTCTGTATTATACTAGGGGGATGGTGCGGTGGGTCGGTGGCGTACATTGTGGAGACATGGGGGCGATGAAAGCTGAGGGCCAAGCTAGGCTGGAGCCTCCCAGAAATCCTGGCTATGCACATACGGGCTATTGCGTGCTGGCAGAGGGATACGTGGAGTCAGGGGTGGTGGGCAATTTCGAGAACGCAGACGGCAATGGATTCCGTGGGGTCATGGGTGATGGACATCTCCACGGTGGCGGGGGTACGCGAACGACGGAGGGTCAGCTCTCGCTTCGCCGCATGCGTGCTGCTTTGTTCCTTGGTTGCCGCTTTGCGACGGACAGAGAAGCCCTTGCTTTCTACTTGTTGCGATTCTGCTGTGTTGCTTTGCCTTGCCCCCTTACCCCCGGCGAACAAACGGGCCAGCGCCCGTCGCCGTTGCTAATGCTAACGCTATGCAGTTGCCACTGCCCCCAAAGCCTGGTTGACCGGTATCCCCGGTCCTCTGGGTCCTCCGTCATGCTGTGGGCCACCTCAGGCAGCCCTGGGACCCACGGGATCGAGCGAGGCAGGAACCACCTGTCGGCGCGAGATGCCCGGTAACTCCAGTAGACGGCATGATAAGTGGTTATGACTATGACTATGACTATATATATATATATATATATATATATATATATATATATATATATATATATATATATATACATGTATATATATATATATATATATATATATATATATATATATATATATATATATATATGTATATATATATATATATATATATATATATATATATAAAGGGGTCAAAAATGGGTCAAAAACGCGTTTTTCCAAAAGTGATCCCGGAACATTTGAGATGCTCAAACAAGTGTTTTTAGCCCGTTTTGAGCCCGTTTTGACGCAGTTTAGCCCCTTCCACCACATGTATGCACCACTTTGTGCCCTTCGCACGTACCTTAGAGCCGTGTGGTGGAGCCACCTAGAGTTGGGAGAGGGGTGTAGATTGGAGGATATATATATACATATATATATATATATATATATACATATATATATATATATATACATATAGATATATATATATATATACATATACATATAGATATATATATATATATATATACATATACGTATATATACATAGCGGAGTCCCCCCCGGCGAATCCGAGGTTCTTCCTCAAAGGGGCCCACGTGCCTAGGGGACGCCACCGGGTTTTATCGGCCAAGCCGGACGGAGCTCCCACCGGCGACCCCCCCCCCCCCCCACGAGGGAGGGAGCACACAACAACCGCCAGCCCCCCCACCCCCAGCCCCCCCAAAAAAGGGACTCCGGCGCGGAGGGTTGGGGATATAGTCCCATGCCGCGCGGCCATGAATCGACATGGCCCTACACGGGCGATACACGCCCTCCCCCCCCCTCGCTCAAGAGGGGCCCCCGTCGTCCCCCGGGCAGGGAGCAACCCCCCCCCCCCTCAAGGAACGGCCGCCCTCGGGAGCCCTCGCCCAGCCCCCGGTGGCCTCTCGGGATTCGCCCCCGAGCCCGCCCGGCCCTTCCACGCCCCCCCTCACCAGCCGTAGCCCGGAGGCCCGCCCGGTCTCCCCCGCGCCGGCCCAAAACCACCAGGGACCCGGGCCCCGGAGCCCCAGTGCCCGGCCCCGCCCGCCCCCCCGGTATCCCTCCAGCGGGGCCCGTCCCGGTCCGGTTCGGCCGCGAGGGGACGGCGTGGCGCTCCCCCCCGCCTCCACGAGGATTCGCTTCCGTGGATGATGCTCGGGGGGATTCGTCCCCGCCGAGCGGGTTGCGGGCCCCATCGCTGACCGCGGCCCCGCCGACGCCTCGAGCGCCCCGGGCTCCCCGGCCGACTTTGGCCAGCCCCGGCCGCTCCTCCGCCCGGTCGGCCGCACAGTGAAGCTCTGCGGCTGAGCTCACCGCACCCCCGTTCCCCTCGCGCGCGCACCCACCCACCAGCCCACAGCCCCCCCCCCCCCCCAAACGTGCACGCCGTGCCCCCACCGCCCCCCCACTCTCCCGCCCCTCCTCTCTCAGGTAGCGAAGCCCCCGAGGTGGGCTGCCGCAGCCGCCGACGGACGGCCGCCTTACGAACAAGAGGACCCCCCGCACGCGGTGGGGGTCCAGGCCTTGCACCCCTTCCCCCTGCCACACGCATCATGGCGTTGCATGTGTCATACCTCCCTCCCTATGCGCCATGTGTCATGGCCGCGAGTGGCCTTTGCCTCCCCTCCCCCACACCGAAACCGCACGGGGGGGGGCGAAGGCCCCTGGGTGGGGCTCCCAGAACCCCTGCAGCTGCGCCTCCCGACCGGAGGGTGGTGGGGCCCGCCGGTGCGCGGTACGAGGCCCCGCCACCCTCCATCCACCTGCCGCGACCCCCTGACCCCCCCCCTGTCCCCCCCCTGTCCCCCCCCCAGGCTGGGGCGGCGCGGCCCGCGCGTGCGGTACGAGTCCGCACCGCCCCTTGTTGCATTATACGGGCAGTGCGGGCCGCCAGGAGAGCGGAGGGGCCCTGCACTGCCCTGAGCGCCCCCCTGCACGACACCTGGCGCTAAAGGCCACCCGGCGCCTGGCGGGCTGTTGTGCAGGGGGGGGGGAGGCGACCGGGCGCCTCGTACCCGCCCCCAACGGGGGTTTGTACCCACGGCACCGGGCACAGACACCCGCTGGGAGGTAGCCACTCCACCACCCACCACAGCACCACGGCCACGGGAGGAAGGGAATAGCCTCGGGCAACGGCCTCCCCCAGGCCGAGGGAAGGTGCCGACCGCCAGGCTCATCCTGGCCCCCCATTTCCTCTTCATTGTCATCCCCCTTGGCTGCCCCGGCCCACAGTCCCCGCGGCGGGTAATTTCCTGGGGTAGAACCCTAAGAACTTCGGTGACGGAAACACAGGTCGTGGTTTCGCACCCGGCCGACGTGGAGAGCCTCCGCCCCCACGGGACCCCAGGGCACCCCGGCCATCCCAGCCGGGGATAACCCGCCGCCAGCGCCCCAGCCCCCATCCCCAGGCTTTCCGGCCTCAGTTCCCCTGCGTCTTCCTCGCCACATCCTCGTAGAGAAAGGCTAGGTAGCAGGCCACACCCCCACACCACCCCACGGCACGCCCCCCACCCACCCCACGCCGCCCCCGTCCGCCCGCCAGGGGCCCGACTCTGGACCGTAGTCTGTCGAGCAGGGCCCCACACCCCCCGCCGCCCTCACGCCACCCCTTCCTCTACCCTACACGACAGCCCCACGCCGCTGCGCCCCTGCGCAGCCCCACACTGCTGCGCCCTTGTGTGGCCCCGCGCTGCTGCGCCCCTGCGCGGCCCCACGCTGCTGCGCCCCTACACAGCCCCGCGCTGCGCCCCTATACAGCCACACGCTGCGCCCCAGCGCACCCCCACGCTGCGCCCCTACACAGCCCCCCCACCACTGCGCCGCCGCTCGCTGCGCCCCTGCGCGGCCCCACGCTACGCCCCTGGACAGCCCCACACTGCGCCCCTGCGCAGCCCCACGCTGCGCCCCTACAGAGCCCCCCCACCACCGCCCCGCCCCACACAGCTGCTCTGCGCAGCCCCGCGCTGCGGCGCCCCTGCGCAGCCCCACGCTGCGCCCCCGCACAGCCCCGCACTGCGCCCCTGTACAGCCACACGCTGCGCCCCAGCGCACCCCCATGCCGCTGCGCAGCCCCACGCTGCGCCCCTACACAGCCCCCCCACCACTGCGCCGCCCCACACAGCTGCTCTGCGCAGCCCCACGCTGCTGCACCCCTGCGCAGCCCCACGCTGCTGCACCCCTACGCAGCCCCACGCTGCTGCACCCCTGCGCAGCCCCACGCTGCTGCACCCCTGCGCAGCCCCACGCTGCTGCACACCTGCGCAGCCCCACGCTGCTGCACCCCTGCGCAGCCCCACGCTGCTGCGCCCCTGCGCAGCCCCACGCTGCTGCACCCCTGCGCAGCCCCACGGTGCGCCCCTACACAGCCCCCCCACCACTGCGCCGCCCCACACTGCTGCACCCCTGCGCAGCCCCACGCTGCTGCACCCCTGCGCAGCCCCACGCTGCTGCACCCCTGCGCGGCCCCACGCGGCTGCGCCCCTGCGCAGCCCCACGCTGCGCCCCTACACAGCCCCCCCACCACTGCGCCGCCCCACACAGCTGCTTTGCGCAGCACCACGCTGCTGCACCCCTGCGCAGCCCCACACTGCTGCGCCCCTGTGCAGCCCCACGCTGCCCCCCTGCGCAGCCCCACACTGCGCCCCTACACAGCCCCCCCACCACTGCGCCGCCCCGCGCCGCTGCACCCGTGCGCGGCCCCACGCTGCTGCGCCCCGGCACAGCCCCACGCTGCTGCACCCCTGCGCAGCCCCACGCTGCGCCCCAGCGCACCCCCATGCCGCTGCGGCCCTACACAGCCCCCCACCGCTGCGCCGCCCCACACAGCTGCTCTGCGCAGCCCCACGCTGCTGCACCCCTGCGCAGCCCCACGCTGCTGTGCCCCTACACAGCCCCACGCTGCGCCCCTGCGCAGCCCCACGCTGCGCCCCGCAGCCCCACGCTGCGCCCCTACACAGCCCCCCCACCACTGCGCCGCCCCACACAGCTGCTATGCGCAGCCCCGCGCCGTTGCACCCCTGCGCAGCCCCACGCTGCTGCGTTCCGGCGCAGCCCCACGCTGCTGCACCCCTGCGCAGCCCCACGCTGCGGCGCCCATGCGCAGCCCCACGCTGCACCCGTGCGCAGCCCCACGCTGCTGCACCCCTGCGCAGCCCCACGCTGCTGCGCCCCAGCGCAGCCCCACGCCGCTGCGCCCCTGCGCAGCCCCACGCTGCTGCACCCCTGCGCAGCCCCACGCTGCTGCGCCCCTGCGCAGCCCCACGCTGCTGCGCCCCTGCGCAGGCCCACGCCGCTGCGCCCCTGCGCAGGCCCACGCTGCTGCGCCCCTGCGCAGCCCCACGCTGCTGCGCCCCTGCGCAGCCCCACGCTGCTGCGCCCCTGCGCAGGCCCACGCTGCTGCGCCCCTGCGCAGCCCCACGCTGCTGCGCCTCTGCGCAGCCCCACGCTGCTGCGCCCCTGCGCAGCCCCACGCTGCTGCGCCCCTGTGCAGCCCCACGCTGTTGCGCCCGTGCACAGCCCCACGCTGCGCCCATGCACAGCCCCATGCTACACCTTTGTGCAAGGCACAACCCAGGCGCAGCCCCACGCTACGCCCCTGCGCAGCCCCGCGCTGCTGCGCCCCTACCCAGCCCCGCGCTGCTACGCCCCTGTGCAGCCCCACGCACCTGCGCCCCTGCGCAACCCCGCGATGCGCCCTTGCGCAGCCCCGCGCTGCTGCGCCCCTACGCAGCCCCACGCTACTGCGTTCCTGCGCAGCCCCACGCTGCTATTCCCTGTGCAGCCCCACGCTGCTGCGCCCCTGCACAGCCCCATGCTGCCGCGCCCATGCGCAGCCCCATGCTGCGCCCCTTTGCATCCCCACGCTGCTGCACCCCTGCGCAGCCCCACGCTGCGGCGCTCCTGCGCGGCCCCGCGCTGCTGCGCCCGTGCACAGCCCTCGCTGCTACGCCCATGCGCGACCCCACGCCACTGCGCCCCCGCGCAGCCCACACTGCCGCGCCCCTGCGCAGCCCCACGCTGCGCCCCTAGACAGCCACATACAACACCTTTGCGCAGCCCCACGCTGCTGCGCCCCTGCGCAGCCCCACATTGCGCCCAAGCGTAGCCCCACGCTGCTGCGCCCCTGCGCAGCTCCGCGCCGCGCCCATACGGGGCCCCATGAAGCGCCCCTGCGCAGCCTCCCACCACTGCGCCGCCGCTCGCTGCGCCCCTGCGCAGCCCCACGCTGCTGCGCTCCTGCGCAACCCCACGCTGCGCCCCTCCATGGCCCCACGCTGCCCCCCGGGGCTGCTCCGCGCTGCGCCCCTGCGCAGCCCCACGCTGCCGCGCCCCTGCGCGGCCCCACGCTACGCCCCTGCGCAGCGCCGCACTGCCCCCTTGTACAGCCACACGCTGCGCCCCAGCGCACCCCCATACCGCTGCACCCCTACACCGCCCCCCCACCACTGCGCCGCCCGACACAGCTGCTGTGCGCAGCCCCACGCTGCTGCACCCCTGCGCAGCTCCGCGCCGCGTTCATACGCGGCCCCATGATGCGCCCGTGCGCAACCTCCCACCAATGCGCCGCCGCTCGCTGCGCCCCCGCGCAGCCCCTAGTTGCTGCGCCCCTGTGCAGCCCCACGCTGCGCCCATCCACGGCCCCACACTGCCCCCCGGGGCTGCTCCGCGCTGCGCCCCTGCGCGGCCCCACGCTACGCCCCTACACAGCCCTGCACTGCGCCCCTGTACAGCCACACGCTGCGCCCTTGCGCAGCCCCACGCTGCGCCCCTACACAGCCCCCCCACCACTGCGCCGCCCCACACAGCTGCTCTGCGCAGCCCCACGCTGCTACGCCCCTGCGCAGCCCCACGCCGCTGCACCCCTGCGCAGCCCCACGCTGCGCCCCTGCGCAGCCCCACGCTGCTGGGCCCCTGCACAGCCCCGCACTGCGCCCCTGTACAGCCACACACTGCGCCCCAGCGCACCCCCATGCCGTTGCGCCCCTACACAACCCCCCCACCCCTGCGCCGCCCCACACACTTGCTCTGCGCAGCCCCACGCTGCTGCATCCATGCGCAGCCCCACGCTGCTGCACCCCTGCGCAGCCCCACGCTGCTGCACCCCTGCACGGCCCCACGCTACGCCCCTGCGCAGCCCCAGGCCGCTGCACCCCTGCGCAGCCCCACGCTGCTGCGCCCATGCGCAGCCCCACGCTGCTGCACCCCCGCGCAGCCCCACGCTGCGCCCCTACACAGCCCCCCCACCACTGCGCCGCCCCACACTGCTGCACCCCTGCGCAGCCCCACGCTACTGCGCCCCTGCGCAGCCCCACGCTGCTGCACCCCTGCGCAGCCCCACGCTGCTGCGCCCCTGCGCAGCCCCACGCTGCGGCGCCCCTGCGCAGCCCCACGCTGTGGCGCCCCTGACCAGCCCCATGCTGCGCCCCTACACAGCCCCCCCACCACTGCGCCGCCCCACACAGCTGCTCTGCGCAGCCCCACGCTGCTGCACCCTTGCGCAGCCCCACACTGCTACGCCCCTGCGCAGCCCCACGCTGCGCCCCACAGCCCCACGCTGCGCACCTACACAGCCCCCCCACCACTGCGCCGCCCCACACAGCTGCTCTGCGCAGCCCCGCGCCGCTGTACCCCTGCGCGGCCCCACGCTGCTGCGCCCCGGCGCAGCCCCACGCTGTGGCGCCCCTGACCAGCCCCATGCTGCGCCCCTACACAGCCCCCCCACCACCGCGCCGCCCCACACAGCTGCTCTGCGCAGCCCCACGCTGTTGCACCCTTGCGCAGCCCCACACTGCTACGCCCCTGCGCAGCCCCACGCTGCGCCCCACAGCCCCACGCTGCGCACCTACACAGCCCCCCCACCACTGCGCCGCCCCACACAGCTGCTCTGCGCAGCCCCGCGCCGCTGTACCCCTGCGCGGCCCCACGCTGCTGCGCCCCGGCGCAGCCCCACGCTCGTGCACCCGTGCGCAGCCCCACGCTGCGCCCATGTACAGCCACACGCTGCGGCGCCCCTGTAGAGCCACACGCTGCGCCCCAGCGCACCCCCGTGCTGCTACGCCCCTACACAACCCCCCACCACTGCGCCGCCCCACACAGCTGCTCTGCGCAGCCCCACGCTGCTGCACCCCTGCGCAGCCCCACGCTGCGCCCCTACGCAGCCCCCCCACCAGTGCGCCGCCCCACACAGCTGCTATGCGCAGCCCCGCGCCGCTGCACCCCTGCGCAGCCCCACGCTGCTGCGCCCCGGCGCAGCCCCACGCTGTGTACCCCTGCGCAGCCCCACGCTGCGGCGCCCCTGCGCAGCCCCACGCTGCACCCCTACGCAGCCCCACGCTGCTGCACCCCTGCGCAGCCCCACGCTGCTGCGCCCCAGCGCAGCCCCACGCCGCTGCGCCCCTGCGCAGCCCCACGCCGCTGCGCCCCTGCGCAGCCCCACGCTGTTGCGCCCTTGCGCAGCCCCACGCTGATGCACCCCTGCGCAGCCCCACGCTGCTGCGCCCCTGCGCAGCCCCATGCTACACCCCTGCGCAGCCCCACACCGCTGCGCCCCTGCGCAGCCCCACGCTGCTGCGCCCCAGCGCAGCCCCACGCCGCTGCGCCACCTGCGCAGCCCCACGCTGCTGCGCCCCTGCGCAGGCCCACGCTGCTGCACCCCTGCGCAGCCCCACGCTGTTGCGCCCCTGCGCAGCCCCACGCTGCTGCGCGCCTGCGCAGGCCCACGCTGCTGCGCCCCTGCGCCACCCCACGCTGCTGCGCCCCTGCGCAGCCCCACGCTGCTGCGCCCCTGCGCAGCCCCACGCTGCTGCGCCCCTGTGCAGCCCCACGCTGCTGCGCCCCTGCGCAGCCCCACGCTGCTGCGCCCCTGCGCAGCCCCACACTGCGCCCCTGCACAGCCCAATGCTACACCTTTGTGCAACGCACAACCCAGGCGCAGCCCCACGCTACGCCCCTGCGCAGCCCCGCGCTGCTGCGCCCCTACGCAGCCCCGCGCTGCTGCGCCCCTGCGCAGCCCCACGCTGCTACGCCCTTGTGCAGCCCCACGATGCTGCTCCCCTGCGCAACCCCGCGCTGCGCCCCTGCGCAGCCCCGCGCTGCTGCGCCCCTGCGCAGCCCCACGCTGCTACGCCCCTGTGCAGCCCCACGCTGCTGCGCCCCTGCACAGCCCCACGCTGCTGCGCCCCTGCGCAACGCCGTGCTGCGCCCCTGCGCAGCCCCGCGCTTCGCTCCTGCGCGGCCCCGCACTGCTACGCCCCTCCACCGCCCCAAACCGTTGCGCCCCTACGCAGCCCCACGCTGCGCCCCTACTCAGCCCCACACTGCGCCCCTACGCAGCCCCGCGCTGCGGCGCCCCTGCACGGCCCCATGCCACGCCCCGGCGAAGCCCCACGCTGCTACGCCCCTGCGCAGCCCCACACTGCTGCGCCCCTGCGCGGCCCCGCGCCGCGCCCCTGCACGGCCCCATGCCGCGCCCAAACGCGGCCCCACGCTGCACTCCTGCGCGGCCCCACGCTGCGCCCCTGCGCGGCCCCACGCTGCTGCGCCCCTGCGCAGCCCCACGCTGCCGCACCCCTGCAATGCCCCACGCTGCGCCCCGGTGCAGCCCCACGCTGCTGCGCCCCTGCGCGGCCCCGCGCCGCGCCCCTTCACTGCCCCATGCCACGCCCATATGCGGCCCCACGCTGCACTCCTGCGCGGCCCCACGCTGCGCCCCGGCCCAGCCCCGCGCTGCGCCCCTGCGCAGCCCCGCGCTGCTGCTCCCCTGCGCGGCCCCACGCTGCTGCACCCCTGCGCAGCCCCGCGCTACGCTCTGGCGCAGCCCCACACTGCTGCGCCCCGGCGCCGCACCACGCTGCGCCCCTGCGCGGCCCCACGCTGCGCCCCTACTCAGCCCCACGCTGCGCCCCTGCGCAACCCCACGCTGCTGCGCCCCTTCACGGCCCCATGCCGCGCCCCGGCGCAGCCCCACGCTGCTGCGCCCCTGCGCAGCCCCACGCTGCTGCGCCCCTGCGCAGCCCCGCGCCGCGCCACCGCGCGGCCCCACGCTGCTGCGCCCCTGCGCAGCCCCACGCTGTGCCCCTGCGCGGCCCCATGCCACGCGGCCCCACGCAGCGCCCCTGCGCAGCCCCACACTGCTGCGCCCCGGCACAGCCCCACGCTGCTGCCCCCCTTGCGCAGCCCCACGCTGCTGCGCCCCTGCGCAGCCCCACGCTGCGCCCCGGCGTAGCCGCACGCGGCTACGCCCCTGCGCCGCCCCACAGTGCTGCGCCCCTGCGCGGCCCCACGCTGCGCCCCTGCGCAGCCCCACGCTGCGCCCCTACTCAGCCCCACGCTGCGCCCCTGCGCAGCCCCACGCTGCTGCGCCCCTTCACGGCCCCATGCCGCGCCCCGGCGCAGCCCCACGCTGCTGCGCCCCTGCGCAGCCCCACGTTGTTGCGCCCCTGCGCAGCCCCGCGCCGCGCCCCCGCGCAGCCCCATGCTGCGCCCCTGCGCAGCCCAGCGCAGCTGCGCCCCTGCGCGGCCCCACGCTGCGCCCCTACTCAGCCCCACGCTGCGCCCCTGCGCAACCCCACGCTGCTCGCCCCTTCACGGCCCCATGCCGGCCCCGGCGCAGCCCCACGCTGCTGCGCCCCTGCGCAGCCCCACGCTGCTGCGCCCCTGCGCAGCCCCGCGCCGCGCCACCGCGCAGCCCCACGCTGCTGCGCCCCTGCGCAGCCCCACGCTGTGCCCCTGCGCGGCCCCATGGCCACGCGGCCCCACGCAGCGCCCCTGCGCAGCCCCACACTGGTGCGCCCCGGCACAGCCCCACGCTGCTGCCCCCCTTGCGCAGCCCCACGCTGCTGCGCCCCTGCGCAGCCCCACGCTGCGCCCCGGCGTAGCCGCACGCGGCTACGCCCCTGCGCCGCCCCACAGTGCTGCGCCCCTGCGCGGCCCCACGCTGCGCCCCTGCGCAGCCCCACGCTGCGCCCCTACTCAGCCCCACGCTGCGCCCCTGCGCAGCCCCACGCTGCTGCGCCCCTTCACGGCCCCATGCCGCGCCCCGGCGCAGCCCACCACGCCTGCTGCGCAGCCCCACGTTGTTGCGCCCCCTGCGCAGCCCCGCGCCGCGCCGCGCCCCCGCGCAGCCCCACGCTGCGCCCCTGCGCAGCCCAGCGCAGCTGCGCCCCTGCGCAGCCCAGCGCAGCTGCGCCCCTGCGCAGCCCCACGCTGTGCCCATGCGCGGCCCCATGCCACGCCCATACGCGGCCCCACGCTGCACTCCTGCGCGGCCCCACGCTGCGCCCCTGCGCAGCCCCACGCTGCGCCCTTGCTCAGCCCCACGCTACTGCGCCCCTGCACGGCCCCATGCCGCGCCCATGCGCGGCCCCGCGCTGCGCCCCTTCGCAGCCCCACGCTGCTACGCCCCTGCGCGGCCCCGGGCTGCTACGCCCCTGCGCGGCCCCATGCCGCGCCCCTGCACGGCCCCACACTGCACCCCTGCGCGGCCCCACAGTGCTGCGCCCTTGCGCCGCCCCACACTGCTGCGCCCCTGCACCGCACCACGCTGCGCCCCTGCGCAGCCCGGGCAGGGAGCAACCCCCCCCCCCCTCAAGGAACGGCCGCCCTCGGGAGCCCTCGCCCAGCCCCCGGGGGCCTCTCCGGGTTTGCCCCCGAGCTCGCCCGGCCCTTCCACGCCCCCCCTCCCCCGCGCCGGCCCACGACCACCAGGGACCCGGGCCCCGGAGCCCCGGTGCCCAGCCCCGCCCGCCCCCCCGGTATCCCTCCGGCGGGGCCCGTCCCGGTCCGGTTCGGCCGCAAGGGGACGGCGTGGCGCTCCCCCCCGCCTCCACAAGGATTCGCCCCATGGATGATGCTCGGCGGGATTAGTCCCCGCCGAGCGGGGTGCGGGCCCCACCGCTGACCGCGGCCCCGCCAACACCTTGAGCGCCCCGGGCTCCCCGGCCGACTTTGGCCAGCCCCGGCCGTTCCTCCGCACCCCGGTCCCCCTCGCGTCCGCACCCACCCACCAGCCCACAGCCCCCCCCCCCCCCCAACGTGCACGCCGTGTCCCCACCACCCCTACGCAGCCCCACGCCGCGCCCCTGCGCAGCCCCGCGCCGCGCCCTTGCGCTCCACACTGCTGCGCCCCTGCGCTGCCCCGCACGGCTGCGCCCCTGCACCGCACCACGCTGCGCCCCTGCGCAGCCCCTACGCAGCCCCACGCTGCGCCCCTGCGCGGCCCAACGCTGCTACGCCCCTGCCTTGCCGCTGGTCCCGCAGCCCACAGAGGGGCCCTCATCGGGCGCGCCGGCGCCCTTGCACACGCGCCGCCCGCAGCCTGGCCTGCGCTACGCGCGTGCCCCCGGCGCGCCCGCCGACCCCATGGAGTGGGGCTCTCAGGGCCGTCGCCGACCACCGGCCGGTCCGCCCGCGCCGCCCCGCGGCCGCCACGAGCCCCGCACCCGCATGGCGCCGCCTCCGCCTGGGCCGCCCGCAGCTACCGACGCGCCCGGCCCAGGCCTCGGCCCCCAGGCCACGCTTCCAGCTAGCCGCTGGTCCCGCGGCCCGCAGTGGGGCCCGCATCGGAGGCGCCGACGCCCTTGCACACGCGCCCCCCACGGCCAGGCCTGCGCGGCGCGCGTGTCCCCGGCGCGCCCGCCGACCCCATGGAGTGGGGCTCTCAGGGCCACCGCCGGCCGTCGGCCGGTCCGCCCACACCGCCCCGCGACCGCCACGGGCCCCGCACCCGCATGGCGCCGCCTCCGCCTCGGCCGCCCGCCGCTACCCACGCGCCCGGCCCAGGCCTGAGCCCCCCCGCCGGCCGTGCCGCGCGGCCTCCCGCACACGGGACACAGGGACGGGCACCAGGGGATAGACCATACATAGTCCCCGCCCCCTCCACCCCCCTTACTCCACCTCCGCACAGGACGTAGCCCCATTCCCTGTCGCGGGGGAGTGGCGGCTGGAAGCGAGGGGAACCGGGCCCCCGCAGGTCCCCGGACAGGTGGTCCCTCCATCCCGCCCCCCATCCCGCCTCCGTTTCGCACAGGTGCGCACGCCCTCCCCCCACGGCGGGGGAGGGAACCAGGGTCGCATGGGCAGGTGGTCCCTCTCACAGCGACACGCGCCCCCTCCCCCCCCCAGACAGAAGGCGGAACCCCCCCCCCCCCCCCTCGGTCGTTGTCGGCACACGCCCGGCCAGCGTGACGCCGGCCGACTGCTCCCTTGCGCCCTGCCCAGGGAGAGCGTGTCTGGCAATTTCTCCCGCCGGCACGTGCTGGGTGCCCTAACAACAACAACAACCACAATACGTATATATACATATACATATATATATATATACATATCTATATATATATACATATATATATATATATATATATATATATATACATACATATATATATATATATATACATATATATATATATATATATATACATATATATATGTATACATATATATATATATATACATATATATATATATATATATATATATATATACATATATATATATATATATATATATATCCTCTAATCTACACCCCTCTCCCATACTCTACGTGGCTCCACTGTAAGGTACGTGCGAAGGGTACAAAGTGGTGCATACACGTAGCGGAAGGGACTAGAGTCAATCAAAACGGGCTCCAAATGGGCAAAAAACACTTGTTTGAGCATCCCCAATGGTCCGGAATCACTTTTGGAAAAACGCGTTTTTGACCCATTTTTGACCCATTTTTGGTCCCGAAACGGCCCATTTTCAAGGCATTTTGGGATTTTCCATGAGCCAAAACACGTCACCACGGGCTCAAAAGGGCTTAAAACACTTGTTTGAGCATCCCAAATGGTCCACGATCCCTTTTGGAAAAACGCGTTTTTGACTCTTTTTTGACCCATTTTTGGTCGCAAAATGGCCTATTTTCAAGGCATTTTGGGATCTTCCATGGCCCGAAATGCGTCATCACGGGCTCAAAATGGCCTAAAAACACTTGTTTGAGCATCTCCAGTGGTCTGGGAACAACTTTGGAAAAAATAATTTTTTCCGCCCCGAGGACCCTGGTGGACCCACCGTTGGCACCCACTGTACGTGGGCCGGGCTGCCCTCCGGATCCACCCAGTGACCACTGGTACGGGGGTCTAGGCGTCTCGTTGGGCGATTTTGAGGCTTGGAAACCACAAAGCGCGGGGGGTTGCGGGTGGACTAGGTGCCCTCGGAATTCGGTTTTGAGCCACGTAGCCCAAGATACGGTCCGTTCCTGGTTTTGAGCCTCTTTGACACAAACAGCGCACATTTAGGCCATTTTTGGCCATTTTTGGGCCGTTTCTCGGACATATCGTGGAGCTAGAGGGCAAGAAAGGGCTCTTGGTCACGGGGCAATCGAGGCGCACGTGTAATGTACAAACCGTTTGCCGTCGTTTGCCCGTTTTGACTAAGTTTTGAGGCAGTTTCGGGCCAAAAAAGGCTGTTTTGGGGCACAAAATGCGCAGATTTGGGAGGGCACCTCGCGACGTGGCGCCCCTGCCCCGGGCCACAACCGGTGAGTTTTTGGCTGAAAACTTGGATTTGGCAAGGCCACCACCTAGGCTCTAGGATGGCTAGAGTAGAGTAGAGCCCGGAGCGATGAGGCTGAGCAATGGCCAAAACGGAAAGGAGTATATATATGTATATGTATATATATATGTATATATATATATATATATATATATATACATATATGTATATATATATATATATATATATATATATATATATATATATATATATATATATATATATATATATATTACTACACCCTCCCCTTAAATCTAGCTAACAAGCAAGCAACAAGCAAGCAACAAGCAAGCAAGCATCTCTTCTTTTCCGTTTTGGCCATTGCTCGGCCTCATCGCTCCGGGCTTACTCTACTCTACTCTAGCCATCCTAGCGCCTAGGTGGTGGCCTTGCCAAATCCAGGTTTTGAGCCAAAAACTCACCGGTGGCGCCCCGGGGCGGGGGCACCAAGTTGGGAGGTGCCCTCCCAAAACTGCGCGTTTTGTGCCCCAAAACAGCCTTTTTTGCCCCAAAACGGCCCCAAAACCGACTCAAAGCGGCCAAACGAAGGCAAGTAGTTCCTACACTCCATGTGCGCCCCGATTGCCCCGTGCCCAATAGCCCTTTCTTGCCCTGTAGCTCCACGATATGTCCGGGAAACGGCCCAAAAATGGCCAAAAATGGCCTAAATGTGCACCGTTTGTGCCAAACAAGCCCAAAACGAAGAACCGGCCGTATCTTGGACTAGGTGGGTCAACAACGAATTCCGAGGGCACCTAGTCCATCCGCAACCTCCCACTTTTTGTGGTTTCCACGCCTAAAAAATCACCCAACGAGACGCCTAGACCCCCGTACCAGTGGTCACTTGGTGGAGCCGGAGGGCAACACAGCCCGCGTACGGTTGGGACCAAAGGTGGGTCCACCGTGGTGCCCAGGGCGGAAAAATCATTTTTTCGAAAGTTGTTCCTAGACCACTTGGGATGCTAAAACAAGTGTTTTCAGGCCGTTTGGAGCCCGTGGTGGGCCATGGAAAATCCCAAAATGCCTTGAAAATGGGTTGTTTCAAGACCAAAAATGGGTCAAAAAAGGGTCAAAACCGCATTTTTCCAACGGTGATCCTAGACCATATGGGATGCTTAAACAAGTGCTTTTAGCCCATTTTGAGCCCGAGATCACCCGTTTTGGCCCATGGAAAGGCCCAAAATACTTTGAAAATGGGCCGTTGTGAGACCGAAAATGGGTGAACAATGGGTCAAAAACGCCCCTTTTCAAAACCGATCTGGGACTACTTGGGATGCTCAAACAAGTGGAATGAGCCCATTTTGAGCCCGTTCAGATTGAGTTTGGCTTTTTTCGCCACATGTATGCACCAAGTTGTACCCTTCGCACGTACCTTAGAGCCGTATGGTGGAGCCAGGTGGAGTTCGGGAGAGGGGTGTAGATTAGAGGATATATATATATATATATAATATATATATATATATATATATCTATATTGTACACCCCTATCCCCTTAAATCTAGCTAACTAGCAACATACAAGCAACAAGCAAGCAACAAGCAAGCAACAACAAGCAAGCACTTCTCCTTCCTGTTTTGGCCATTGCTCGGCCTCATCGCTCCGGGCTCTACTCTACTCTAGCCATCCTAGCGCCTAGGTGGTGGCCTTGCCAAATCCAAGTTTTGAGCCAAAAACTCACCGGTGGCGCCCCGTGGCGGGGGCGCCAAGTCGGGAGGTGCCCTCCCTGAACTGCGCGTTTTGTGCCCCAAAACAGCCTTTTTGGGCCCAAAACGGCCCTGAAACTTAGTCAAAAACGGGCAAACGACGGCAAACGGTTCCTGCACGCCACGTGCGCCTCGATTGCACCGTGAACAAGATCACTTTGTTGCCCTCTAGCTCCACGATATGTCCGAGAAACGGCCCAAAAATGGCCAAAAATGGCCTAAATGTGCGTTATTTGTGCCAAAAAAGCCCAAAACGAACAAAGGGCCGTATCTTGGGCTACGTGGTTCCGAGGGCACCTATTCCACCCGCAAGCCCCCACTTTTTGTGGTTTCCAAGCCTCAGAATCACCCAACGAGACCCCTACACCCCCGTACCAGTGGTTACTTTGTGGACCCGGAGGGCAGCAAAGCCCGCGCATAGTTGGGGCCAACGGGGGGTCCACCGGGGTCCCCGGGGCGAAAAAAATGATTTTTTTAAAGATCTGTTCCTAGACCACTTGGGATGCTCAAAAAAGTTATTTTAGGCCAATTTGAGCCCGTGGTGGCGCGTTATGGGCCATGGAAAATCCCAAAATGCCTTGAAAAGGGGCCGTGTCAAGACCAAAAGTGGGTCAAAAATGGGTCAAAAACGCATTTTTTCTGAAAAGGAGCCTGGACCATTTGGTATGCTCAAACAAGTGTTTTTAGCCCATTTTCAGCCCGAGATCACGCGTTTTGGCCCATGGAAAAGGCCAAAATGTCTTGATAATGGGCCGTTGTGGGACCGAAAATGGGCGAAAAATGGGTCAAAAACACGTTTTTCCAAAAGTGATCCTACACCATTGGGGGTTCACAAACACGTGAAATGAGCCCATTTTGAGCCCTTTTTGAACCACTTTAGCCCCTTCTACCACATGTATGCACCAAGTTGTGCCCTTTGCACGTGCCCTAGAGCCGGATGGTGGAGCCACCTAGAGTTGGGGAGAGGGGTGTAGATTAGAGGATATATATATGTATATATATATACATATAGATATAATATATATATATATATATATATGTGTGTGTGTGTGTGTGTGTGTGTATGTATATATATATATGTATATATGTATATATGTATATATATATATATATATATATATATATATATATATATATATATGGCACAAGGTGTGAGCCCCCCCCCCCCTCCACGGACCCACCGGCCGCGGTTGGGTTGGGGCCAAGGACCTCCCCCCCCTATTTTTGGGTCGAGAAATTCAAAAAAAGAGGAATTAGAGTGATTGGAGACGGTGGTGGGCCGCTATGACCCTTCAAAGTTGCTAAAAATAGGTATTTCTTACCGAGTGACATCATCCCAAAAATAGCCTCAAAATCCTAAAAATAGCCCTCTCTACATCACAAAACCCACCAACACGCCACACCATTGCCGTCAATGCCTTCCTTCGGATCCATTCATCACCCTTTTGCCCCACTAGGGGCAGGTGAAGGGGCACCTGCACCCTAGCGTACCAATTTTTGAGCCAACCTTGCATATTTTGCTATTTTTAGTTCACTGGTTAGGACCCTATTTTTGGTGATGTCATACCCTATTTTTAGCCCTACCCACACCTTTGTGTGCCCAAATGCTCCAACCCAACTATCCAAAAACCTTCTCAAAGGTGTTTGTTTGTGTTCCCCACCCTTAAAATAGGGGGTGTGGTCCTTACTTGCCCTCCAATCCTCCCCAAGTCACGGGGGTGGGGGGGGGGGCCTCACACCTTATGCCATATATATATTCCTTTGTCTACAGAAGCGCCATTTTTGGGCCTCCGCTCCCGCCTCCGCTCCGTACGTTATCCCCGTAAGCTAGGAGAACGCGCACAACGACAATAACACTCCGTAACGCTCCGGAACGCAGATAACGCGGAGAACGCGGAAAACGCTTCCAGAAGCACGACCAGAAGCAGAAAACCGGAACGCCGATAACGCGGATAACGCGGAACACGCTTCCAGAAGCACGACCAGAAGCAGAAAACCGGAACGCGGATAACGCGGATAACGCGGAAAACAAGGGAACCGCTTCCAGAAGCACCACCGGAAGCACAGAAGCGGAACGTAGAAAACGCGGCCAACAAACGAACCCCATACGACGCTAAGAACGGTGGAAGCAAAGCGGGAGGCAACATGCAAAGTGCTTTTCTCCTTGAAAGTGGCTGAACCGCATAAAAACTCATGCGCGAGTGCGTCGGGCTACCTCAAAAACTCCCAGAAGCGCTGTAAAAACAAGGGTGTTTTTCCCGACCCCTAGAAGCGCCCATTTCGTCATCTACGTCGTAGACAAAGGAATATATATATATATATATACATATATATATATATATATATATATATATACATATACATATATATATATATATATATATATATATTTGGGATGGGCCAAAACGCACGATCTCGGGCTCAAAACAGGCTAAAAACCCTTGTGTGAGCCTCCCAAATGGCCCAGGATCACTTTCAGAAAAATGTGTTTTTCACCCAGTTTTGACCCATTTTTGGCCTTGAACCGGCCCCTTTTCCAAGCATTTTTGGACTTTCCATGGGCCAAAACGTGTCACCACGGGCTCAAAACGGGTCAAAAACACTTGTTTGAGCATCCCAAGTGGTGCAGGATCACTTTTGGAAAACTGCGTTTTTGACCCCTTTTTCACCCATTTTTGGTCCCAAAACAGCCTGTTTTCAAGGCTTTTTGGGATTTTCCGTTGCCCAAAACGCGTCACCACGGGCTCAAAACGGGCCAAAAACACTTGTTTCAGCATCCCAAGTGGTCTAGGAACAATTTTGAAGACAATGTTTTTTTTCGCTCTGGGCACCCCGGTGGACCCACCGTTGGCCCCAACTGTGCCCAAACAAGTGTTTTTAGCCCATTCTGAACACTTAGCGACACATTTCTGCCCATGCAAAATGCCAAAATGCCTTGTCGTTTGGGGACCAAAAATGGGTCAAAAATGGGTGAAAATCGAGTTTTTCCAAAATTGATCCTCAACCATCGGGGATGCTCAAACAAGTGCTTTTAGCCCATTTTGAACCCACTGGGACGGGTTTTGGTCCATGGAAAATCCCAAAATGCCTTGAAAAGGGCTGTTTTGGGGGCAAAAATGGGTGAAAATGGGTCAAAAATGCGTGTTCCCCAAAGTGAACGTGGACCATTGCGGGTGCACGAACAAGTGTTTTGAGCCCACTGTGAGCCCGCTTTGATCGATTTTAGCACCTTCCGCCACATGTATGCACCAAGTTGTACCCTTCGCACGCACTCTAGAGCCGTCTGGTGGAGCCACCTAGAGTTGCGGAGAGGGGTGTAGATAAGAGAATATACATGCATATATATATATATATATATATATATATATATTACTACACCCCTCTCCCCTTAAATTTAGCTAACAAGCAACAACAAGCAACAACAAGCACGTCTCCGTGCCGTTTTGGCCATTGCACCTTCCCAAGGCCTCGGGCCCGACTCTACTTTAGCCATCCTAGAACCTAGGTGGTGGCCTTGCCAAATCCAAGTTTTGAGCCAGAAAGTCACCGGTGGCGGCCCGGGGCGGTGGCGCCAAGTCGGGAGGTGCCCTCCCAAATCTGCGCAGTTTTGGGCCAAAAACAGCCATTTTTCGCCCAAAACAGCCCTAGTAAGGGTTCAAAACAGCCAAACGAAGGCAAACGGCTGCTACACTCCACGTGCGGCTTGCCTTTCTCGTGTCCAAGGGACCTTTGGTGCCCTCTAACTCCACGATATGTCCGAGAAACGGCCCAAAAAGGCGCCAAAAAGCCCCAAAAACTGCGCAATGTGCACCAGCACCCCGAAACCAAGAACGGGCCGTATCTTGGGCTACGTGGCTCAAAAACGAATTCCGAGGGCACCTAGTCCACCCGCAACCCCCGACTTTTTATGGTTTCCACCCCTCAGAATCGCCCAACGAGACACGTAGACCCCCGTACCAGCGGTCACTTGGTGCAGCCTGAGGGCCGGCCAGCCCACGCACAGTGGGGGCCAACGGTGGGTCCACCAGGGTCCCCAGGGCGCAAAAAATCATTTTTTCCAAAGTTGTTCCTAGACCACTTCGGATGCTCAAACAAGTGTTTTTGGGCCAATTTGAGCCCGTGGTGGCGCGTTTTGGGCAATGGAAAATCCCAAAATGCCTTGAAAATGGGCCGTTTTGGGACCAACAATGGGTCAAAAAATGGGTCAAAAACGCGTTTTTCCAAAAATGATCCTGGACCATTTATGATGCTCAAACAAGTGGTTTTAGCGCATTTTGAGCCCGTGGGGACGGGTTTTGGCTCCTGCAAACTCCCAAAATGCCTTGAAAATGGGCCATTTTGGGACCAAAAATGGGTCAAAAATGGGTCAAAAACGCGTTTTTCCTAAAGTGATCCCGGACCATTTGGGATGCTCAAACAAGTGTTTTTAGCCCGTTTTGAGCCCGTTTTGACCGAGTTTAGCCCCTTCCACCACATGTATGCACCACTTTGTGCCCTTCGCACGTACCTTAGAGCCGTGTGGTGGAGCCACCTAGAGTTGGGAGAGGGGTGTAGATTGGAGGATATATATATATATATATATATATATATATATATATATATATATATATATATATATATATATATATATATATATATATATATATATATATATATATATATATATATATATATATATATATATATATATATATATATATATATATATATATATGTATGTATATACCTCTAATCTACACCCCTCTCCCGAACACTAGGTGGTTCCACCATGCGGCGTTAGGGTAGTTGCCGAGCGTACAACGTGGTTGTTGGTGGGCGTTATTGTCCCCTGAGAAAGAGCCTCTTCCGTACGTAGTAGTACGCAAACCCAAACATAACCTCACCCTTTGGCCGTCTTGGAGGAACAAAGCGCAAAAATGGTAAAACACGGGAAGGAACTACTTGTTCGTCTTGTTCCAATCACTCCACAGATAATGTTGTAACCTTTGCTCTCAAGGATTCAACATTGCAGGAATGAGAAGGTAACTCCGTTAAGAGTACACCTGTACACCGAGTCGAATCGCTAAGAGCAATCGGCACACAAGGCACGTAGAAGTGCTTGCTTGCTTGCTTGCTTATTAGTTAGTTACCTGAACTGCTTGTAGCTCTTGGATAATGGAAAAGATTGGAAATGAGACAAACCCCATGAGGGGGATTGGGTTATAATTGCAAAGTGCTACTGCCGAGGGAGCTAGCCATCCTGGCTGTACAAATTTGGTGAATGGAATGCATCACATGAAATTGTTGTATGCCCGTCAACAACAAAGTGGTTTATTTGCACCTGTAATCCACAAACCCCCGCCACATCAATATTATAATTGTAGAGAAGATTAAGGGAGAGGAGTGCGCAATTGTTGCTTTGTTGCAACATTTGTGGATTCCATTTGTTTACCAAGGTGTTGAAGAGGTCAATCACACTATTGTCAACAAGATCAATGTCCTGGAAATCGAGTCGGATGGAACACAAAGTTGTTGCAAGTTGTTGGATCTCAAAGGGTGTGGCGGTTTCTCTCTCCCGCGTCCTCCATTTCTCATTTACACAGGCGTTCAGGTAGAAACTTTGCAGCTTCTTATAATGTCCCATTGAACGAAATAAAAAGGCACCCCACATGGACCCATATGGTTGTATCCTAGGTCGAGATGCACGTGGGTAAGTGTTTGCGCGTCGGACAATTCATTCGCCAACGCGCATGCACCATTGTCGGTGATGGACCCCGAGGAGAGATCGTGGTGGAGCAAATTAAGCATATGCATGCTCTTGCGGAAAACGTCCTTGAAGCGACGATTAGATGTGGTGTCGTCCAAAAAGCTCACCAACCCGTCCTCATTCTTTGGGATGCGCAAACTTGGAGGTTAGGGATTTGCAATTCATTAGGTTCTTGGCCATGACCGAGACACACAACGATGGCAAATAGGAGTATGTGAGTGTGGTGCAGGGTGTGAAGTGTACCTGATGAGGAGTTCGTTGTTGTGTTGATCGCATGTATCGTAGCACTTGCATATGACGGGTGAGAGTTTTGCGAAAGTTTTGTGGGATGTCCCTTAGAATCTCTCTTTCCCAGTCATATAGTTGGCGACGCTCCACATTGTAAAAGACCGCAGCATCAATGCTGTCAACAGGGGACTAGTATTGTGGAACATCGGGTACAGGAAAGGCCAATATATTCGTAAACAACCAGCTGCAGTTGGGCAGACGGATGCGTCGGAATTTCAAGGGGAAGTAGGAATTGAAATGCATGTGAAGGCAGGTTTGAACGGACGACATGATGGTGTCGTGATAGAGGGTGGCGTGCAAGCAGAAATTGTCCACGGAAGACCATTGACAAATGATCCAATCATTGGAGGGAATGAGTAATGTGTTGTCCACGAATTTGGGCAAGGACGCAAGTGTTTGCATGCGGTCGGGGGTCAATGACGCGTTTTGTGCCATTGCTTCCAAGCCCTCAAATAGTGGGTGAATCTGTTGATGTGCTTACCACCTCGCGATTTCACCCATACTGATTATTGCTGGACAGGCACGCCAACAGGCAACATATTGTCGTGTTGTTTCGGTGAAGAAACGTGGATGCATGGAAGCCAAAGTTAGTATGACGACATCTGCTTGACTTCCTTGGAACCTACCCATTGTGTCAATGGCAGACACGGACTCATGGGATGAAAACACAGCTTTGTTTAAGCGATTTTGCTCGTAGGTATTGCTAATGATAGCAACACTGCATTTCGGCCAATTGCTTTTTGCGTGGTGCAATACGTCGTTGACGTGGCGAGCAGCAATGGTTGAAAATGCGGAATTTGCAACAGGAGGTCGGAATGCGGCACATGTACGATTGAGATAATTATCGACTGGGGACAAATTCGGTATTGACAAATGTGTCGATAAGTTGTATGCAGGAATTGTTCGGCAGCGTGTCAGAGGCCTCTTGTCCTCCAACCCGACCATAAGTCGGCAAAAAAATGTATTGATAAAATTTGTCAAGCGCTTGTTCATCCTGTGTTGCTCTATGATACATGCATGTGGAACCAAGCCTGCTGCACACATATGCAAGATGCTTATTTGATTGTCATTGATGAGGCGTGACATGTCCTCCGCTGTTAATCCAAGCTCATTGTGATGGACTCCCGCGCTTTGCTGTGGCCGTTCAATTGCCACTTTTGTGCCCGGGATTTTTGCTGTTACCCTCCAGAGTTGGGGTTGTGCAGTCCAACGTCTTGGTGTGGCTCGTTGACTTGGGCTGATGGACTTCCTTCTTTTGGTGTGGCCACTGCAGTCGCCGTGGTGCGGTCCAACGTCTCGGTGTGGCCCCTCCACTTGGGGTGGTGAACTACCTCTCTTTAGTGTGGCTCCTCGATTGGGGGCGACGGAATCTGATTCTTGGGTTTGTCCTCTTGAGTAGGGGTGATGGACTTCCATGCCTCGGTGTGGCCCCTCAAGCCGGGCTGGGTTCCTCCGACGCTATGGTGTGGCCCCTCAATTCCGGGTGATGAAGTCACCCGCTTGCATGCGGCCCCTCGATTTTTGAGGTGGTGGACTCCTACATTTTAGTTTGGCCACCACACTTGCAGTGATGTACCCGCTCGCGGCGCTATGGCTTTTGGAGGCGAGTGGATGTAGTCCCGCGCTTTGGTGTCTCTCCTCGGCTTTGGGTGATGCACTCTCATGGTTTGCCGTGGCCCCTTTACCACGGCTCATGCAGCACCACGCTTTAGTGTCGTGTTGGCTGATGGACTCCCATCCTTTCGTGCGGCCCTTTAATATGCACTCCCACATTTGGTGTTGCTCCCGGATTCTCAATGGTATGATTCCCATGTATTGGTGTGGCCCCTCAATATTTTGTGGTGCACTCCCACTTTTTGGTGTGGCTTCCTAAGTTGAGGCGATGGACTCTCACGCTCCAATGTGAGCTCTCCAATTGAGGTAACATACTCCCACGCTTTGGTGTGGGCCTTGAAGCTGGTAAGGTACACTCCCGTGTTTTGGTATGGGCCCTCGTCTTGGGGTGAAGCACTCCCAATTATTGGTTATGCACCCCGATTCTGGGCGAGGCAATCCCATGTCTTGATGGGCTCCATCTGCTAACATGACTGATGGACTTCCACGCACTGCTGTGACCCCGCCAATCGGGGGGCTGCACTCCTCCACTTAGGTGTGGCCCCTCTGCTTGAGGTGATCCTCTCTCACACTTTGGTGTGGCACCACCAGCTCGGGTGATTGACTCTTGTGCTTTTGTATGCCCCTCGCGTTGGGTTGATGCACTGGTATGCTTTGGTGTGGCACGTGAATCGGGGATGATAGACTACCACACTTTGGTGTGCCCCTTGAGTTGGGGTGATGGACATCCATGCTTCTGTGTGGCCCCTCAATCCAGGCTTTTGCACCCCACATTTTTGTGTTGGCCCCGGAATCTGTGTGGTGGGGTCCCATGCTTTGGTGTCGCCCCTAGATTTGGGGTGAGACTCCCGCGCTTTGGTGTGGCCCTTCAATTGCCACTTTTACCCCCCGGCTTTTTGCTGTTGCCTGCCCGAGTTGGGGTGGTGCAGTCCAACGTCTTGGTGTGGCCCATTAACTTGGGCTGATGGACTTCCTCTTTTTGGTATGGCTACTGGAGTCTGGGTTGCGGACTCCCACGCTTTAGTATGGCCCTTCAACTTGGAGTGATGTACTCCCACATTTTGGTTTTGCCTCCCGAGACGCCGTGGTGCGGTCCAACGTCTCCGTGCGGCCCCTCCACTTGGGGTGGTGGACTACGTCTTTTTAGTGTGGCCCCTCGATTGGGGGCCACGGAATGGTATTCTTGGATTCGTCCTCTTGAGTAGGGGTGATGGACTTCCATGCCTCGGTGTGGCCCCTCGAGTTAGGGTGGAAGAATTCCACGCTTTGGTGTGGCCCCCGGATCTGGAGTGCTGCACTTTGACTTTTTGGTGTTGCCCCCGGAGTACGGGTGGTGCAATCTAACGCCTTTGTGTGGCCCCTCAATTCGGGGTGACATATATATGGCCCCTCCATTCCGGAATATGAAGTCACCCGCTTGCATGCGGCCCCTCGATTTTTGAGGTGGTGGACTCCTACATTTTAGTTTGGCCACCACACTTGCAGTGATGTACCCGCTCGCGTCGTTGTGGCTTGTGGAGGCGGGTTGATGTAGTCCCACGCTTTGGTGTCTCTCCTGGGCTCTGGGTGATGCACTCTCATGGTTCGGTGTGCCCCCTTTAGCACGGCTCATGCAGCACCACGCTTCAGTGTCCCGTTGGCTGATGGACTCCCACCCTTTCGTGCGGCCCTTCAATATGCACTCCCACATTTTGGTGTTGCCCCCGGATTTTCGGGGGGTGTAATCCCACGTCTTGGTGTGGCCCCTCAATATTTGGTGGTGCACTCCCACTTTTTGGTGTGGCTCCTTAAGTTGAGGCCATGGACTCTCACGCTTGGATGCGGGCTCTCCAGTTCAGGTAACATACTCCCACGCTTTGGTGTCGGCCTTGAAGTTGGTAAGGTACACTCCTGTGGTTTGGTATGGGCCCTCGTCTTGGGATGAAGCACTCCCAAGTTTTGGTGATGCACCCCGATTTTTGGCGCGGTGATCCCATATCCTGATGGGCCCCTTATTTTGAGGTAGGCCACTCCCACTTTTTGGTGTGGCTTCTTGATTAGAGATGATGGCATCTCACGCTTAGCCATGTCTTCTGATATTGAGGTAATGTACTCCCACGCTTTGGTGTGCCCCCATGATCTCAGGTGAAGGCTTCATGTGCTTTTAATGCGGCCCCTTGATTCGGGGCGATGGAGTGCCACGTATCAGTATGGCCCCTCGATTTTCGGTGATGGTTTTCTACGCTTTAGTTTGGCCATTCCACTTGGAGTTTATGACCCGCACACGTTGTGTGGCCTCTTCAATATGAGTGATGGACTTCCATCCGTGTGTGTGGCTCCTCGAGTTGATCATGGACTCCCACGCCCCATGGAGCCGCTCAATTTAGGGTAATGCACTTGCTATTTGGTGTTGCCCCGCACGTTGGGTTGGTGCAGTCTTACGACGGGGTGTGGCCCCTAGAGGTGGGGAGATGAACTCGGTGATTTTGGTGACGCCCCTCAAGTCTGGGGCAATGGAATCTCACGCTTCCATGCATTCTCTTGAATTGAGGTGATGAACGCGGACACTGGTATGTGGGCCGTGCGGTTGCGATGATGGATTCCCACTTTTTGGTGTGGCCCTCGATTCGGTGTGGTGGTGTCCCACACTTTGGTGTGCCCACTCTATGCGGGTTTTTGTAACAAGATTGATGGACTTCCACGCACTGTTGTGACCCCGCAAATTGGGGGGATGCAAACCCAATCTTTGGTGTGGCCCCTCTGCTTGGGGTGATCCTCTCTCACACTTTGGTGTGGCCCCACTAGCTCGGATGATTGACTCTTGTGCTTTGGCATGCCCCTCGCGTTGGGCTGATGCACTGGCATGCTTTGGTGTGGCACGTGAATTGGGGATGATAGACTACCACACTTTGATGTGCCCCTAGAGTTGGGGTGATGGACATCCATGCTTCTGTGTGGCCCCTCAATCCAGGCTTTTGCACCCTCATTTTTGTGTCGGCCCCGGAATCTGTGTGGTGGGCCCCCGGGCTTGGTGTGGCCCTTCAATTGCCACTTTTGCGCCACGACTATTTGTTGTTGCCCTCCCGAGCTTGGGTGGTGCACTCCATTGTCTTGGTGTGGCCCATTGAGTTGGGCTGATGAACTTCCTCTTTTTGGTGTGGCCACTGGTGTCGGGGCTGCGGACTCCCACGCTTTAGTATGGCTCTTCAACTTGGAGTGATGTACTCCCACATTGTAGTGTTGCCTCCCGAGTCGCCGTGGTGCGATCCAACGTCTTGGTGTGGCCCTGCCACTTGGGGTGGTGGACTATGTCTTTTTAGTGTGGCCCCTCGATTGGGGCGACGGAATCTTATTCTTGGATATGTCCTCCTGAGTAGGGGTGATGGACTTCCATGCCTCGGTGTGGCCCCTCGAGTTAGGGTGGAAGAATCCCACATTTTGGTGTGGCCCCTGGATTTGGAGTGCTGCACTTTAACTTTTTGGTTTTGCCCCCGGAGTACGGGTGGTGCAATCTAACGCCTTTGTGTGGCCCCTCAATTCGGGGTGATGTATATCCGTATTTTGGTGTGGCTTGTAGAGTTGGGGCGAGCATTTCTCATGCTTTGTTGTAGCCACTCAACTTGGGGTGATGGACTTCCATGCTTCGGTATGACCCCTGAAGCCGGGGTGGTGCCCTCCGACGCTTTGGTGTGGCCCCTCGATTCCTGGTGATGAAGTCACCCGCTTGCATGCGGCCCCTTGATTTTTGAGGTGGTGGACTCCTACATTTTAGTTTGGCCACCACACTTGCAGTGATGCACCCGCTCGCGTTGCTCTGCCTTGCGGAGGCGGGTTGATGTCATCCCACGCTTTGGTGTTTCTCCTGGGCTCTGGGTGATGCACCCTCATGGTTGGGTGTGCCCCTTTCGCACGGCTCACCCAGCACCACGCTTCAGTGTCGTGTTGGCTGATGGACTACCACCCTTTCGTGCGGCCCTTCAATATGCACTCCCACATTTTGGTGTTGCCCCCGGATTCTGGGTGGTGCAATCCCACGTATTGGTGTGGCCTCTCAATATTTGGTGGTGCACTCCCACTTTTTGGGGTGGCTCCTTAAGTTGAGGCGATGGACTATCACGCTTCGAGGTGAGCTCTCCAATTGAGGTAACATACTCCCACGCTTTGCTGTGGGCCTTGAAGTTGGTAAGGTACACTCCCGTGTTTTGGTATGGGCCCTCGACTTGGGGTGAAGCACTTTCAATTTTTCGTGATGCACCCCGATTCTGGGCGGGGCAATCCCATGTCTTGATTGGCCCCTTAACTTGAGGTAGGCCACTCCCACTTTTTGGTGTGGCTTGTTGAGTAGAGATGATGGCATCTCACGGTTAGCCGTGTCTTCTGGAATTGAGGTAATGTACTCCCACTCTTTGGTGTGCCCCCATGATCTCAGGTGAAGGCTTCATGCGCTTTGGTGCGGCCCCTTGACCTGGGGCGATGGAGTGCCATGCATCAGTATGGCCCCTTGATTTCCGGTGATGGTTTTCTACGCATTGGTTTGGCCATTGCACTTGGAGTTTATGCCCCCCACGCGTCTGTGTGAGCCGCTTCGAACTCGCCAAAGATGACCACATTCCTCTATACCCGGAACCGCATTGTCTGGTGCAAGTGCCATACGAAGGAACCATCACAACTACGTCGGACGAATTGGCAAATGTGAGCCTTAACAATGTTTGGGGCATCCCAAATGGGTGATAGCTTTTGGAATACGTCCTGAACATGATGCCCGCGGAGTGGGTCCAAAGTCCACCAGAATTTTCACACCAACCTCAACACACATTGCAAGTATTGCATGGGGAAACAATAACAAGCCAGTCAACTGCGTATCCGATGACATCATCCGTGCTGTTGCAGCCGATCTAAAATACGAGCCGTCCCAAGGTTTCGCCCAACGAACCGCAATGGGTTCAAAGGTGTGTGCATCCCATATCCACACATGCTCTCCAACTCATGCTCTCCGGCATACCAATTGCCGTTCATTTGGCGTACCACAAGCATCGCGGTATTCGAAATAAAAAATCAAAGCTTCACAAAATTGCATACCATTTTCAATCTTCTACTCATTCCCTATGTGTCGCAGGTGACTGCCATAATGGGCCGCGATGGTTGTGGTACACCGCGTGTTTCCCTTGCCAACATGGAAGCACGTATCCTTGCAGCGCAACACGTGCTGGTCAACGGGTCCACGAACACTTTGGTGGATAGCTTGTGCAATGGTTGGGCGACAATGAGTCGTCTCACCAATCCAGCAATCGTTCGAGTGTACTCCAAGGTGCGACGAGATTCCGGAAAAGCAAATGACATGTACTGTGCCCATGCCCTTGCGGGAAGATCCCAGTTGACAATGAAGGAAGTGTTGCTCAACGCAACCTTCGTATTCAGAACTACCGCCCTTGCATTCTTGCCCTGTCTGCAATGAGATTTTCACCACCTAATTGTTCATGAAGCCGGTCGCGCCAACATCCCCGTGGGCATAGCACTCACATCATGTGCACAAAACATCACCTTCATTGGTGATCCAAATCAACTAGATCCCCACAAAAACCTTCAAAAGCATTACACGACCCCAAATCTAGGGGCCACAGCCAAGCATCGGACCCCACCACCCAGATTCAGGGGCCGACACAAAAATGAGGGGTGCAAAAGCCTGGATTGAGGGGCCACACAGAAGCATGGATGTCCATCACCCCAACTCAAGGGGCACACCAAAGTGTGGTAGTCAATCATCCCCAATTCACGTGCCACACCAAAGCATACCAGTGCATCAGTCCAACGCGAGGGGCGTGCCAAAGCACAAGAGTCAATCACCCGAGGTAGTGGGGCCACACCAAAGTGTGAGGAAGGATCACCCCAAGCAGAGGGGCCACACGAAAGATGGGAAGGTATCCCCCCAATTTCCGGCGTCACAGCAGTGCTTGGAAGTCCACAAGTCTTGTTAGAGAAACCCTAATAGAGTGGGCAAACCAAAGCGCGGGACACCACCACCCCGAATCGAGGGCCACACCAAAAAGAGGGAGTCCATCATCGCAACCGCACGGCCCACACAAAAGTGTGGGTGTTCACCACCTCAATTCAAGAGGATGCATGGAAGCGTGAGATTCCATCACCCCAGACCTCAGGGGTGTCACCAAAATCAGCGAGTCCATCTCCCCACCACTAGGGGCCACACCCCGTCGTAAGATTGCACCAACCCAACGTGCGGAGCAACACCAAAGTGCGAGTGCATTACGCTAAATTGAGCGGCTCCATGGGGCGTGGGAGTCCATGAGCTCAACTCGAGGGGCCACACCCAGGGGTGGAAGGCAATCACTCATATTGAAGAGGCCACACAACGTGTGCGGGTCATAAACTCCAAGTGCAATGGACAAACCAAAGCGTAGAAAACCATCACCGGAAATCGAGGGGCCATACTGATAGATGGCACTCCATCGCCCCAAATCAAGGGGCCGCACCAGAGCGCATGAAGCCTTCACCTGAGATCAACGGGGCACACCAAAGCGTGGGAGTACATTACCTCAATTCCAGAAGACAGGGCTAAGCGTGAGATGCCATCATCTCTACTCAAGAAGCCACACCAAAAAGTGGGAGTCGCCTACCTCAAATTAAGGGGCCAATCAAGACATGGGATTGCCTCGCCCACAATCGGGGTGCATCACCAATAATTTGGAGTGCTCACCCCCAAGACGAGGGCCCATACCAAAACACGGGAGTACACCTTACCAACTTCAAGGCCCACACCAAAGCGTAGGAGTATGTTACCTCAATTGTAGAGCCCACATCAAAGTGTGAGAGTCCATCGCCTCAACTTAAGGAGCCACAGCAAAAAGTGGGAGTGCACCACCAAATGTTGAGGGGCCACACCAATACATGGGAGTCATACCAACGAGAATCCGGGGGCAACACCATATGTGGGAGTGCATATTGAAGGGCCGCACGAAGGGCTGGTAGTCCATCAGCCAACACGACACTTAAGCGTGGTGCTGCATGAGCTCTGCGAAAGGGGGCACACCGAACTAGGAGAGTGCATCGCCCAAAGCCGAGGAGAGACACCAAAGTGTGAGACTACATCAACTCGCCTCCACAAGCCACAGCGACGCGAGCGGGTACATCACTGCAAGTGTGGTGGCCAAACAAAAATGTAGTAGTCCACCACCTCAAAAATCGAGGGGCCGCATGCAAGCGGGTGACTTCATCACCCGGAATCGAGGGGCCACACCAAAGCGTCGGAGGGCACCACCCCGGCTTCAGGGGTCATACCGAAGCATGGAAGTCCATCACCCCAAGTTGAGTGGATACAACGAAGCATGAGAAATGCTCGCCCCAACTCTACAAGCAACACCAAAATACGGATATAGATCACCACGAATTGAGGGGCCAAACAAAGACGTTAGATTGCACCACCCGTACTCCGGGGGCAACACCAAAAAGTTCAAGTGCAGCACTCCAAATTTGGGGGCCACACCTAAGCATGGGATTCTACCACCCTAACTCGAGGGGCCACACTGAGGCATGGAAGTCCATCACCCCTACTCAAGAGGACGAATCCAAGAATACCATTCCGTGGCCCCCGATCGAGGGGCCACACTAACAAGAGGTAGTCCACCACCCCAAGTGGAGGGGACGCACCGAGACGTGGGACCGCGCCACGGCGACTTGGGAGGCAGCACCAAAATGTGGGAGTACATCACTCCAAGTTGAAGGGTCATACTAAAGCGTGGGAGTCCGCAGCCCCGACTCCAGTCCCCACACCAAAAAGAGGAAGTCCATCAGCCCAAGTCAAGGGGCCACACCAAGACATTGGACTGCACCACCCCAACTCGGGAGGGCAACGGCAAAAAACCACGGCGCAAAGGTGGCAATTGAAGGGCCACACCAAAGCGCGGGAGTCCTTCACCCCAAATCTAGGGGCCACAGCAAAGCATGGGACCCCACCACCCAGATTCAGGGGCCGACACCAAAATGAGGGGTGCAAAAGCCTAGATTGAGGAGCCACACAGAAGCATGGATGGTCATCACCCCAACTCCACGTGCACACCAAAGTGTGGTAGTCTATCATCCCCAATTCACGTGCCACACCAAAGCATGCCATTGCATCAATCCAACGCGAGGGGCATACCAAAGCACAAGAGTCAATCACCCGAGCTAGTGGGGCCACACCAAAGTGTGGCAGAGGAACACCCCAAGCAGAGGGGCCACACCTAAGTGGGGGAGTGCATCCCCCCAATTTCCGGCGTCACTGCAGTGCGTGGAAGTCCATCAGTCTTGTTAGAGAAACCCTAATAGATAGGGCACACCAAAGCGTGGGGCACCACCATCCCGAATCGAGGGCCACACCAAAAAGTGGGAATCCATCATCGCAACCGCACGGCCCACACAAAAGTGTGGGCGTTCATCACCTCAATTTAAGAGGATGCATGGAAGCGTGAGATTCCATCACCCCAAACCTCAGGGGTGTCACCAAAATTAGCGAGTCCATCTCCCCACCACTAGGGGCCACACCCCGTCGTAAGACTGCACCAACCCAATGTGCGGGGCAACACCAAAGTGCGAGTGCATTACGCTAAATTGAGGGGTTCCATGGGGCGTGGGAGTCCATGAGCTCAACTCGAGGGGCCACACACAAGGGTGGAAGGCAATCACTCATATTGAAGAGGCCACACAACGTGTGCGGGTCATAAACTCCAAGTGCAATGGACAAACCAAAGCGTAGAAAACCATCACCGGAAATCGAGGGGCCATACTGATAGATGGCACTCCATCGCCCCAAATCAAGGGGCCGCACCAGAGCGCATGAAGCCTTCACTTGAGATCAACGGGGCACACCAAAGCGTGGGAGTACATTACCTCAATTCCAGAAGACAGGGCTAAGCGTGAGATGCCATCATCTCTACTCAAGAAGCCACACCAAAAAGTGGGAGTGGCCTACCTCAAATTAAGGGGCCAATCAAGACATGGGATTGCCTCGCCCACAATCGGGGTGCATCACCAATAATTGGGAGTGCTTCACCCCCAAGACGAGGGCCCATACCAAAACACGGGAGTACACCTTACCAACTTCAAGGCCCACACCAAAGCGTAGGAGTATGTTACCTCAATTGCAGAGCCCACATCGAAGCGTGAGAGTCCATCGCCTCAACTTAAGGAGCCACACCAAAAAGTGGGAGTGCACCACCAAATGTTGAGGGGCCACACCAATACATGGGAGTCATAGCAACGAGAATCCGGGGGCAACACCATATGTGGGAGTGCATATTGAAGGGCCGCACGAAAGGATGGGAGTCCATGAGCCAACACGACACTAAAGCGTGGTGCTGCATGAGCTCTGCGAAAGGGGGCACACCGAACCAGGAGAGTGCATCGCCCAAAGCCGAGGAGAGACACCAAAGTGTGGGACTACATCAACTCGCCTCCACAAGCCATAGCGACGCGAGCGGGTACATCGCTGCAAGTGTGGTGGCCAAACAAAAATGTAGTAGTCCACCACCTCAAAAATCAAGGGGCCGCATGCAAGCGGGTGACTTCATCACCCGGAATCGAGGGGCCACACCAAAGCGTCGGAGGGCACCACCCCGGCTTCAGGGGTCATACCGAAGCATGGAAGTCCATCACCCCAAGTTGAGTGGCTACAACAAAGCATGAGAAATGCTCGCCCCAACTCTACAAGCCACACCAAAATACGGATATATATCACCCCGAATTGAGGGGCCACACAAAGACGTTAGATTGCACCACCCGTACTCCGGGGGCAACACCAAAAAGTTGAAGTGCAGCACTCCAAATCCGGGGGCCACACCAAAGTGTGGCATTCTTCCACCCTAACTCGAGGGGCCACACTGAGGCATGGAAGTCCATCACCCCTACTCAAGAGGACGAATCCAAGAATACCATTTCGTGGCCCCCAATTGAGGGGCCACACTAACAAGAGGTAGTCCACCACCCCAAGTGGAGGGGCCGCACCGAGACGTTGGACCGCACCACGGCGTCTCGGGAGGCAACACCAAAACTTGGGAGTACATCACTCCAAGTTGAAGGGTCATACTAAAGCGTGGGAGTCCGCAGCCCCAACTCCAATGGCCACACCAAAAAGAGGAAGTCCATCAGCCCAAGTCAACGGGCCACACCAAGACGTTGGACTGCACCACCCCAACTCGGGAGGGCAACAGGAAAAAGCCCCGGCGCAAAGGTGGCAAGTGAAGGGCCACACCAAAGCGCGGGACCCCACCACCCAGATTCAGGGGCCGACACCAAAATGAGGGGTGCAAAAGCCTGGATTGAGGAGCCACACAGAAGCATGGATGTACATCACCCCAACTCCACGTGCACACCAAAGTGTGGTAGTCTATCATCCCCAATTCACGTGCCACACCAAAGCATGCCATTGCATCAGCCCAACGCGAGGGGCATACCAAAGCACAAGAGTCAATCACCCGAGCTAGTGGGGCCACACCAAAGTGTGGCAGAGGAACACCCCAAGCAGAGGGGCCACACCTAAGTGGGGGAGTGCATCCCCCCAATTTCCGGCGTCACTGCAGTGCGTGGAAGTCCATCAGTCTTGTTAGAGAAACCCTAATAGAGTGGGCACACCAAAGCGTGGGGCACCACCATCCCAAATCGAGGGCCACACCAAAAAGTGGGAATCCATCATCGCAACCGCACGGCCCACACAAAAGTGTGGGCGTTCATCACCTCAATTCAAGAGGATGCATGGAAGCGTGAGATTCCATCACCCCAGACCTCAGGGGTGTCACCAAAATTAGCGAGTCCATCTCCCCACCACTAGGGGCCACACCCCGTCGTAAGACTGCACCAACCCAATGTGCGGGGCAACACCAAAGTGCGAGTGCATTACGCTAAATTGAGGGGTTCCATGGGGCGTGGGAGTCCATGAGCTCAACTCGAGGGGCCACACACAAGGGTGGAAGGCAATCACTCATATTGAAGAGGCCACACAACGTGTGCGGGTCATAAACTCCAAGTGCAATGGACAAACCAAAGCGTAGAAAACCATCACCGGAAATCGAGGGGCCATACTGATAGATGGCATTCCATCGCCCCAAATCAAGGGGCCGCACCAGAGCGCATGAAGCCTTCACTTGAGATCAACGGGGCACACCAAAGCGTGGGAGTACATTACCTCAATTCCAGAAGACAGGGCTAAGCGTGAGATGCCATCATCTCTACTCAAGAAGCCACACCAAAAAGTGGGAGTGGCCTACCTCAAATTAAGGGGCCAATCAAGACATGGGATTGCCTCGCCCACAATCGGGGTGCATCACCAATAATTGGGAGTGCTTCACCCCCAAGACGAGGGCCCATACCAAAACACGGGAGTACACCTTACCAACTTCAAGGCCCACACCAAAGCGTAGGAGTATGTTACCTCAATTGCAGAGCCCACATCGAAGCGTGAGAGTCCATCGCCTCAACTTAAGGAGCCACACCAAAAAGTGGGAGTGCACCACCAAATGTTGAGGGGCCACACCAATACATGGGAGTCATAGCAACGAGAATCCGGGGGCAACACCATATGTGGGAGTGCATATTGAAGGGCCGCACGAAAGGATGGGAGTCCATGAGCCAACACGACACTAAAGCGTGGTGCTGCATGAGCTCTGCGAAAGGGGGCACACCGAACCAGGAGAGTGCATCGCCCAAAGCCGAGGAGAGACACCAAAGTGTGGGACTACATCAACTCGCCTCCACAAGCCATAGCGACGCGAGCGGGTACATCACTGCAAGTGTGGTGGCCAAACAAAAATGTAGTAGTCCACCACCTCAAAAATCAAGGGGCCGCATGCAAGCGGGTGACTTCATCACCCGGAATCGAGGGGCCACACCAAAGCGTCGGAGGGCACCACCCCGGCTTCAGGGGTCATACCGAAGCATGGAAGTCCATCACCCCAAGTTGAGTGGCTACAACAAAGCATGAGAAATGCTCGCCCCAACTCTACAAGCCACACCAAAATACGGATATATATCACCCCGAATTGAGGGGCCACACAAAGACGTTAGATTGCACCACCCGTACTCCGGGGGCAACACCAAAAAGTTGAAGTGCAGCACTCCAAATCCGGGGGCCACACCAAAGTGTGGGATTCTTCCACCCTAACTCGAGGGGCCACACTGAGGCATGGAAGTCCATCACCCCTACTCAAGAGGACGAATCCAAGAATACCATTTCGTGGCCCCCAATTGAGGGGCCACACTAACAAGAGGTAGTCCACCACCCCAAGTGGAGGGGCCGCACCGAGACGTTGGACCGCACCACGGCGTCTCGGGAGGCAACACCAAAACCTGGGAGTACATCACTCCAAGTTGAAGGGTCATACTAAAGCGTGGGAGTCCGCAGCCCCAACTCCAATGGCCACACCAAAAAGAGGAAGTCCATCAGCCCAAGTCAACGGGCCACACCAAGACGTTGGACTGCACCACCCCAACTCGGGAGGGCAACAGGAAAAAGCCCCGGCGCAAAGGTGGCAAGTGAAGGGCCACACCAAAGCGCGGGACCCCACCACCCAGATTCAGGGGCCGACACCAAAATGAGGGGTGCAAAAGCCTGGATTGAGGAGCCACACAGAAGCATGGATGTACATCACCCCAACTCCACGTGCACACCAAAGTGTGGTAGTCTATCATCCCCAATTCACGTGCCACACCAAAGCATGCCATTGCATCAGCCCAACGCGAGGGGCATACCAAAGCACAAGAGTCAATCACCCGAGCTAGTGGGGCCACACCAAAGTGTGGCAGAGGAACACCCCAAGCAGAGGGGCCACACCTAAGTGGGGGAGTGCATCCCCCCAATTTCCGGCGTCACTGCAGTGCGTGGAAGTCCATCAGTCTTGTTAGAGAAACCCTAATAGAGTGGGCACACCAAAGCGTGGGGCACCACCATCCCGAATCGAGGGCCACACCAAAAAGTGGGAATCCATCATCGCAACCGCACGGCCCACACAAAAGTGTGGGCGTTCATCACCTCAATTCAAGAGGATGCATGGAAGCGTGAGATTCCATCACCCCAGACTTCATGGGTGTCACCAAAATTAGCGAGTCCATCTCCCCACCACTAGGGGCCACACCCCGTCGTAAGACTGCACCAACCCAATGTGCGGGGCAACACCAAAGTGCGAGTGCATTACGCTAAATTGAGGGGTTCCATGGGGCGTGGGAGTCCATGAGCTCAACTCGAGGGGCCACACACAAGGGTGGAAGGCAATCACTCATATTGAAGAGGCCACACAACGTGTGCGGGTCATAAACTCCAAGTGCAATGGACAAACCAAAGCGTAGAAAACCATCACCGGAAATCGAGGGGCCATACTGATAGATGGCACTCCATCGCCCCAAATCAAGGGGCCGCACCAGAGCGCATGAAGCCTTCACTTGAGATCGACGGGGCACACCAAAGCGTGGGAGTACATTACCTCAATTCCAGAAGACAGGGCTAAGCGTGAGATGCCATCATCTCTACTCAAGAAGCCACACCAAAAAGTGGGAGTGGCCTACCTCAAATTAAGGGGCCAATCAAGACATGGGATTGCCTCGCCCACAATCGGGGTGCATCACCAATAATTGGGAGTGCTTCACCCCCAAGACGAGGGCCCATACCAAAACACGGGAGTACACCTTACCAACTTCAAGGCCCACACCAAAGCGTAGGAGTATGTTACCTCAATTGCAGAGCCCACATCGAAGCGTGAGAGTCCATCGCCTCAACTTAAGGAGCCACACCAAAAAGTGGGAGTGCACCACCAAATGTTGAGGGGCCACACCAGTACATGGGAGTCATAGCAACGAGAATCCGGGGGCAACACCATATGTGGGAGTGCATATTGAAGGGCCGCACGAAAGGATGGGAGTCCATGAGCCAACACGACACTAAAGCGTGGTGCTGCATGAGCTCTGCGAAAGGGGGCACACCGAACCAGGAGAGTGCATCGCCCAAAGCCGAGGAGAGACACCAAAGTGTGGGACTACATCAACTCGCCTCCACAAGCCATAGCGACGCGAGCAGGTACATCACTGCAAGTGTGGTGGCCAAACAAAAATGTAGTAGTCCACCACCTCAAAAATCAAGGGGCCGCATGCAAGCGGGTGACTTCATCACCCGGAATCGAGGGGCCACACCAAAGCGTCGGAGGGCACCACCCCGGCTTCAGGGGTCATACCGAAGCATACCGATGGAAGTCCATCACCCCAAGTTGAGTGGCTACAACAAAGCATGAGAAATGCTCGCCCCAACTCTACAAGCCACACCAAAATACGGATATATATCACCCCGAATTGAGGGGCCACACAAAGACGTTAGATTGCACCACCCGTACTCCGGGGGCAACACCAAAAAGTTGAAGTGCAGCACTCCAAATCCGGGGGCCACACCAAAGTGTGGCATTCTTCCACCCTAACTCGAGGGGCCACACTGAGGCATGGAAGTCCATCACCCCTACTCAAGAGGACGAATCCAAGAATACCATTCCGTGGCCCCCAATTGAGGGGCCACACTAACAAGAGGTAGTCCACCACCCCAAGTGGAGGGGCCGCACCGAGACGTGGGACCGCGCCACGGCGTCTCGGGAGGCAACACCAAAACCTGGGAGTACATCACTCCAAGTTGAAGGGTCATACTAAAGCGTGGGAGTCCGCAGCCCCAACTCCAATGGCCACACCAAAAAGAGGAAGTCCATCAGCCCAAGTCAACGGGCCACACCAAGACGTTGGACTGCACCACTCCAACTCGGGAGGGCAACAGGAAAAAGCCCCGGCGCAAAGGTGGCAAGTGAAGGGCCACACCAAAGCGCGGGACCCCACCACCCAGATTCAGGGGCCGACACCAAAATGAGGGGTGCAAAAGCCTGGATTGAGGAGCCACACAGAAGCATGGATGTACATCACCCCAACTCCACGTGCACACCAAAGTGTGGTAGTCTATCATCCCAAATTCACGTGCCACACCAAAGCATGCCATTGCATCAGCCCAACGCGAGGGGCATACCAAAGCACAAGAGTCAATCACCCGAGCTAGTGGGGCCACACCAAAGTAGGACAGAGGAACACCCCAAGCAGAGGGGCCACACTTAAGTGGGGGAGTGCATCCCCCCAATTTCCGGCGTCACTGCAGTGCGTGGAAGTCCATGAGTCTTGTTAGAGAAACCCTAATAGAGTGGGCACACCAAAGCGTGGGGCACCACCATCCCGAATCGAGGGCCACACCAAAAAGTGGGAATCCATCATCGCACGGCCCACACAAAAGTGTGGGCGTTCATCACCTCAATTCAAGAGGATGCATGGAAGCGTGGGATTTCATCGTTCGAGAGTTGACGGGTGTCACCAAAATCACCGAGTCCATCTCCCCACCACTAGGGGCCACACCCCATGGTAAGAATGCACCAACCCAACCTGCGGGGCAACGCCAAAGTGCGAGAACATTACCCCGAATTGAGCGGCTCCATGGGGCGTGGGAGTCCATAAGCTCAACTGGAGGGGCCACACACAAGGGTGGAAGTCCATCGCTCATATTGAAGAGGCCACACAACGTGTGCGGGTCATAAAGTCCAAGTGCAATGGCGAAACCAAAGCGTAGAAAACAATCACCGCAAATCGAGGGGTCACACTGATGCATGGCACTCCATCGCCCCAAATCAAGGGGCTGCACCAAAGCGCATGAAGCCTTCACCTGAGATCAACGGGGCACACCAAAGAGTGGGAGTACATTACCTCAATTCCAGAAGACAGGGCTAAGCGTGAGATGCCATCATCTCTACTCAAGAAGCCACACCAAACAGTGGGAGTGGCCTACTTGAAGTTAAGGGGCCCATCAAAACATGGGATTGCCTCGCTCAGGATTGGGGTGCACCACCAAAAATTGGGAGTGCTTCACCCCAAGACGAGGGCCCATGCCAAAACACGGGAGTACACCTTACCAACTTCAAGGCCCACGCCAAAGCGTGGGAGTGTGTTACCCCAATTGCAGAGCCCACATCGACGCGTGATAGTCCATCACCTCAACTTAAGGAGCCACCCCAAAAAGTGGGAGTGCACCAGCAAATGTTGAGGGGCCACACCAATACATGGGAATCATACCACCGAGAATCCGGGGGCAACACCATATGTGGGAGTGCATATTGAAGGACCGCGCGAGGGTGGCAGTCCATCAGCCAACACAACACTGAAGCGTGGTGCTGCATGAGCCGTGCTAAAGGGGGCACACCAAACCAGGAGAGTGCATCACCCAAAGCCGAGGAGAGACGCCAAAGCGTTGAAGTACATCAATCCGCCTCCACAAGCCATAGCCACGCGAGCGGGTACATCACTACAAGTGTGGTGGCCAAACTGAAATGTAGGAGTCCACCACCTCAGAAATCGAGGGGTCGCATGCAAGCGGGTGACTTCATAACCCGGAATCGAGGGGCCACACCAGAGCGTCGGAGGGAACCACCCCAGCTTGAGGGGTCATACTCAAGCATGGAAGTCCATCACCGCAAGTTGAGGGGATACAACGAAGCATGAGAATTCGTCGCCCCAACTCTACAAGCCACACCAAAATATGGGTATATATCACCCCGAAATGAGGGGCCACCCAAAGAGGTTAGATTGCACCACCCGTACTCCGGTGGCAACACCAAAAAGTTAAAGTGCAACACTCCAAATCCAGGGGCCACACCAAAGCGTGGGATTCTTCCACCCTAACTCGAGGGGCCACACTGAGGCATGGCAGTTCTTCACCCCTACTCAAGAGGAGAAATCCAAGAATAAGATTTCGTCGCCCCCCATCGAGGGGCCACACTAAAAAGAGGTAGTCCACCACCCCAAGTGGAGGAGCCACACGAAAGCGCGGGAGTCCATCGCCTCCACGCCTCCTCAAGTAGCCCCCTCAAGTTGGGGTGCTCAACTCGCATACTTTGCTGTGGCGCCTCGAGGTCGGGTGATGGATTCGCACGCTGCGCCGCGGCCCCTCAAGTTGGGGTGATCGATTTTCATGCTTTGTTATGGCCCCTCAAGTTGGCGTGATGGACTTTCATGCTTTGATGTGGCCCCCAAAATTTTGTTGGTGGGGACCCACGCCTAGGTGTGGTCTCTCCAGTCCGGGTGGGTGGCTGTCACCTTTCATGTGGACCCTCGAACTCGGATGATAGAGTCCCATGCTTTGGTGTGGCCCCTTATGTCATGTTGATCAATGTTCACGCTTTGATGTGGCCCAAGCAGAAAGGATGATGGAGTCCCACGCTTTCATGTGGCCCCTAGAGCTGGGGTGGTAGACTCTAACGCTTCAATGTGGTTCCTCGACTTGGGGTGGTAGATTCCCATGCTTTGATGTGGGTTGTCAAACTTGGGTGATGGAGTGCCACGTTCTGCCGATGGGCGGCCGGGTACGGACCAGGGGACGATGGCTCTAGCGCCCCATGACATGACATTACATGACATGATGGAGTGCCACGATTTGTTGTGTCCCCTAATGTTATGGTGCCCAACTCCCACGCTTTGATGTTTGCTGCTTGAGTAGGGGTGATAGACTAACACGCTATCGTGTGGCGCCTCAAGTCGGGATGATCGGTTGCCGTGCTTTGATGTGGCCCATGCAACCGAGGTTGTGCACTCCCACACTTTGGTTTAGTCACTCGAGGTGGTGTGACATACTCTCACACTTTGTCGTAGGCCCTCAAGTCGGGGTGATAGACTACGCTTTGAATTGGCCCCTGTAGTTGGGGTTTCCACTAAAATATTGGTTTCTAACCCTAAAAATGGACCGGTAAGAACTATTTCTTGTGTCCATCTCCTAACTTTTCAATGTGCGTACAAATATTTCATTTTCGCCTGCTTGCGTTGAAAGGACCCTTCTAGGGTTGAAAGGCGTGCTATTTTCCGAGTCGACACTTCGAATCCTATCATCTCATTCTCTCTTTTGTGCCTTCCTAACCTTGGGCCTGAGGAGCTACATGCACTTCGCTATTTGGTCCCCGAACAAGAGGTTGGAATCAATGCAAGGTTTTTGTTTGAGTACCGTTGAAAAATGAAGTGAGTTTCTCCCGGGGAAAGGCACAGGACACACGTGCCATTATAACCGACATTTATAGCTTCACATGAACTCCCACGCGGGGTGTGACACCTCAAGTAGGGGTGATGGACTCCCACGCTTGGTTCTGGCACCTCAACTTCGCGTGATGGACTTCCAGGCTTCAACGTGGCTGCTTCAATTGGGGCTCCAGATTCCCACTCTTTAATGAGGCCCTTTTATTTGGGTGGATGGACTCTCACGCTTTGATGTGGCCCATGAAGTTGGGTTGATGGACCCCCACACTTTGGTGTGGCTTCTCGAGTTGGGGTGATGCACTGCCACAGTTTGTTGTGGCTCTTCAAGTGAGAATTATGGACTCCCACCTCTTGATGTGGTCTCTCAAGTTGTGGTGATCGACCCCCTCACTTTGGTATTACCTCTCGAGTTGGTGGGATGCACTTGTACTCTTCTCCGCGGTGCCTCGAAACATGGCAATGCACTCCCATGTTGCGGTGTGGCCCCTTTGAGTTTGGTTAATACATCCCCATGCTTCGATGTGGCTCCTTGAGTCGGGGCAATGCACTTCCAACCTGAGGTGTAGCCACTTGCGTTGGGTTGATTGACTCCTACGCTTTAGTGTTTGCTGTCCCGTGAAGACCGGGTGATGGACTCCCACACTTTGTATGGGCGCATCAAATAGAGGTGATGGAGTCGCATGCTTTGGTGTGGCCCTTGCACTTGATGCTGATATAGTTTCACGCTTTGGTGTGCCCCCCCGAGTAGGGGTGGTTGAGCCTCCTACTTTGGTCTGGCCCCTCAAGTTGGGGTGATGGATTGCCACGCTTTCAGGTGGCCTTGTCAGTTAGGTTGGTAGTTTGATGTGGTCCCTAGAGTATGGGTGACCCACCCGCACGCTTTGGTGTGGCGCCTCAAGTGGGGTGGTGGTTTGCCACGCTTTGAACCGGCCCCTTCAATTCGGGTGGTCGGCTCCCACTCTTCCGTATGGCCTCTCGATTTTGGGTGAGGGACACCCCCGCTTTGATGTGGGCCCTTGAGCTAGGGAGATACACTCCCTTGCTTTTTTGGTGCCTCTCAAATTGGGGTGATAGACTCCCACACTTTGTTGTGGCCCCTCACGTTGGGGTGATGGAAATCGGCAACCAGCAATCCAGTCGGCACGGATGGCACCCGACAAAATACACACCAAATGATTAATCCGTGAAGCATTGCACATCATCAATGCAGATTGCTCTGTCCAAGTCCCAAGCACCATCCTCCAAAATGGACGGGAGGAGGAAGTGAGTTGCTACAAGGTTAGAGAATCTCCTCCTACGCCACCCTCCAACAACAAATCCCCGTTCATATCTATTTTACCCCTCTTTTTTGAAGAGGATCCTCTTTCACGGCCGAAGCACAATATTGCTGCCATCCCCTCCTTGGAGCCGAAAGTTGGACTATCTCCTCCCTCCCCACCCTCTGACTCCAAGGATGTGCCCCTAGATGGGTGGTCGCTGAAGGGCTATTTTGATGCCAACTCCACCAACCCAGCACTCCTATACATCTTTGACCCCATCAAACATGATGACACCCATCTCTACGTGTCCATCCATGGGCAGTGATTCCAAGTTCCCGAGGGGTAACCAAAAGGCGCAAAGGGTCCATTGTGGCGGGACCAAATGTTTATTGATGACTTGACCAAGGGCATCAACCAGGATATCCGTCATGTTTGTGCGCGGAAAATCAACTTGTCCGCGAAGGCTAAGTCATCACAGCCAAAGTGTGTTTTGATCTCCGAACGTGTGTTCGCCGACTTCTTGTAGTTGGTGCATGTATGGTAGCAATTTCTCCTCTTCTTTTCTATGGTCCCCTCTTCTCCACTCCTCTTCGACATTGTATTTCTTTCGTGCCATCTTCAGGCGAAGATTGTAAATTCCTGTGCAAGTCACCCTTCCCGCCACGGCTCCATTGCTTTACCCATGCCGGAGGAACCCACAATGTCCGTGGTGCCTCTATGCTTCATCTCCTGTCGTAGCAATGGCGGTTGTTGCGTGATTCTTGTGATGTTCCCGTTGTTCTCTTTTTGTTTTTGAAGAGTGGTTATTTTTCCATGCCGAATGCACACCGCCCTCCAAAAAAAGTGCATGGGATTTACGCTGGGTCCATTGTAAAACTTACTAAGAAATTTTTTCAGAAAAAATTTCGGTGAAAATTTTGGGGAAAAAATCAGTTTCAAAACTTGGTAAAAAATATTTACTTACTAATTTTTTCCTCTTGGGGTGGATGTTTTACTAAGCAATTTACTTATTAAAAAATTTTTTTGCCAAGGAAATTACTTAGTCGAAAAAAATTTTATTGCGTAATTTATTTGCCCACAAATAAGTTTTCCCACTTGATTGCCACTTGGCCCACTTTTGGGCCATTTGTGATATTGTCCGCACGCCCTGAACTCCACACTTTGTTGTGTGGCCCTTTGAGTTGGGGTTAGGGACTCACAATCCACGCTTTTTTGCGTGGCCCCTTGAGTTGGGATTAGGGACTCGCAATCCACGCTTTGTTGCGTGGCCCCTTGAGTTGGGGTTAGGGAGTCACAATCCACGCTTTTTTGCCCCTTGAGTTGGGGTTGGAGTGGAGCGTCTAGCCTGAAGGTTTGAGGATATGGATGAGGTGAAAGGGATGCTGCAAAAGTGGGTAAAGCAGAATGTGGATGGAAGCAGTGCCGCTTTGGCCGAGGCATCGAGTACCCCACGGGACCCTGTCACACCCAGCTCCATTCCGTCCGGAATCGCTGTCCTTGCACCATGTCGTGATCACCCAACATCTACTATTAAGTGCCCTAGTGCAGAACAAATTTTGGCTGATATGTGCAAAGCACTGAGTGATAGCCAAGGCTCGTTTCACCCATCTTTATCAAAGGTAGATGCACTGCTTAGCAACGATTGGAGGCCGCCGCTACATGTCACCGTTGTAGGCCGCAACAAGTTGAGTTTGAGGTGTGCCATTTCAGGGACCTCACCGCCGAGAGCTATGTCACAAATTGTGCTCAAATTGTGATGTATTACTAGTGGGCTCCCCAAAGCGCTGTCCGTGCGGGCTGGGGCACAATTGGGGTGTCCGTGACTCTATGTGGAATGCCTGATGTGCCAGTGCACAACGCCGAATACAGTTGGTTGGATCCCCCGCATAGCACTTTGGAAGCGTTGTCCATACATATGTCTTCCACACCACCCGTGATTGTGGCAGAGGTATATAATTTGAGCAATCGCCATTGGTTCTCCGCTTGTCGTTGATTGCCCCAACTCGCGAATAACTTTGCCTTCAATTTGACCCAATGTGTTACCGCCCACACATTGTTGGGGCAAACCATTAGGAGTTGGCTGTTGCGGATTTGATTGCCGAGTCAAAAACGGGTGGGACCACAGCAGCGGAAGAAGGTGTGGGAGTCGTACCATTCCCAACTCGAGGCACCACACCAAGGCATGTGACTGTATCACACCCACTTCAAAGGCTGGGAGAGCAGCCGGAAATGACCGGGGACCAATGTGTCCTTAATCATAAGTACCACTACCATTGCCATCTTTACTCAATTTGGCCACTCGACCCAAGAGCCCCCCCCCCCCCTCCCCGGGGTTGGGGGAAGGGGCTCAAACGCCCCCCCCCCTCGCGGTGCAATTTTCCCCCGGCCCAGACGCGCATACATGCATATAGGTAGAGCCCTCGGATCATGGGCCTTGTTGGTGGCAAGCCCAGGATATGGGGAGCCCCCCGGCGAGTTGGAAGGAGGCGTAGCATAAGGTTGAGAGAGTAGGGGGGGAAACGGGGGTAGGAGGGTTTGAGGGCGGTGCGGCAGGCAGACACACACAGGGTAGGCCCCCTGCTCAGCTTTGGGGGCAATGGGCACATGCCTGCAAACGGCTTGGTATGTCTGGGAGGTGGGGGGCACACAAGCCTGAGCGATGGCACCCCACCAAGGCTGCCCATTGCCATATAATGGAAAGTCAAGCTTACCTAGAGTCTGTGTCAGGGTCTGAGGAACAAGTAGATGAGCTCGTGTCTGAGTCGCTGGAAGAGTTGGAGCTAGAATCACTATCCGAAGTAGAGCTTGAGCTGGAACTTGAACTAGAGCCCGTTCCGGTGCTCGAGCTGTTGTCTGCGGTGGTATGAGAAGGGGCGTAGCTAGGGTCCCGCACACAACTCGAGGCTCTAGATGCACTATCAATGCAATCAGGGCACAACCACTCGCTATCACGGATCTCATGCAAAAGAGGATTGCAGCACAATTGATGACATCGCCGGACATCTGAGTGAGCCCCATCACACAAAACAATATCATTGCCCTCAGCCACATCTCCGCTAAGACACACAAAGCACACAATATGGTGATCCTCATCCTCACCCTCATTACATTCATGTACCCTTCGTGAACGGCCGTTAAGTGGCCGTTTGAATAATTGGGTGAATTTCACGTGAATTTACCCAAATTTTGAGGTTTTTGGGGGAAAATGCCATATTATTGGTTCATTCCGAGAGATTTGAGGGGCCAAAATTCCTCCCCTAGCTTCGTTACGCATCATCCAATGAAGGTCCCGCCCCAAAAGCATCCATCATGTCCGAACCGTGCCCAAAACGAGAGGTGCCGAAACCCGGCAAGCCTGTAGCCGATTCACGGCCGTGAATTCACGTGAATTCGTACGAAATTCGCACGAATTCGCACGAATTTCGTACGAATTTCCTACGAATTTCACGTGAATTCACGTGAATTCATACCAATTTCACCCTTGTGCACCCCCTCATTTGTCCTAACACCCGGGGTACCTCCCCCCCAAACACCCCTGCAGGCACCCTGGCTACAGGCAACATGTGCACATGTGTGTGGGTGTGCCTTTGTGTGGGGTGTGTGGGTTTGTGTGGGTTTGTGTATGGTTGTATGGTTGGGTTTGCATGATGGTGGATGCGTGACTTCCTGTTTGTTTCTACGTGCGGGCGTGCGTCTGTGTGTTGGTGTGTGTGAGGATGTGGAAGCCACCCGACCACATACACACACGAACCCGTCCCAAACCTCACACCAACACCCACACACCCACACACACAACCACGGACCCATGGATACACACCCACACACAAACACGCACCCACGCGCACAAACCAATCAACACACACACGCACACACACACATAGACACACCCACAATGATCCCGCCCCACACACCTAACCACGACACATCCACTATGCAGGTGTGTGTGCGTATGTGTGGCTGGGCAGTGTGTGGGTGTGGGTGGGGTGGCAGGGCGGTTTGATTCCACTAATGGCATGTGGGTGTGTGTGTGGGGGGGGGGGGGTACATGTACGACTGTTTGTGAGGATGTGAGGAGCACCAAACCATGCACGTATACGCACAAGCCTTACACACACACACACACACCCTTCTCGCACCTCACACCAACACGCGCGCACACACAAACACACACAACCACACACCCAACTACACATGGACACACCGACCCACATACACGCATCCGCACAAACCATACGCATACACACACACACAGAATCACCCCCCTGAACATTTAACCGTGACACATCCACTGTCCATGTACGTATGAGGGTGTGTGGGCGGGCACTGTGTGGGTATGGGTCGAGTTGGGGGGCTGTTTGCTTTCATTGAGGGTATGTGTGTGTTTGTGCATGGGTGTGTGTGTGTCTCTGTGCGGGGGGGGGGGTGTATGACTGTCTTTTTGGTTATGGGTGTGGGCGTGCGCCTGTGTGTGTGGGGCGGGTGAGGATGTGAGGAGCACCAAACCAGATATACGCACAAGCCATACACACACACACACACACACATACAGACACACCCTTCCTGCACCTCACAGCAACACGCGCATACACACAAACACACACAACCGGACACCCAACTACACATGGACACAACGACCCACCCACCCACACCCACACACACATCTGCAGAAACCCATCCACACACACAGGCAGACACACATACACACACACACACACAGAACCCCCCCCCCCCCCTAAACATCTAACCGTGGCACATCCACTGTCCAGGTACGTATGAGGGTGTGTGAGCGGGTAGTGTGTGGGTGTGGGTCGAGTGCATGGGGGGTTGTTTGCTTTCATTGAGGGTATGTGTGTGTTTGTGCATGGGTGTGTGTGTGTGTCTGTGTGTGTGTGTGTTTGTGTGTGTGTGTGTGTGCCAGGGGGGGGGGCAGGTACAGGGAAATGTGTGTGGGTGTGGGGACTTCGTTATTGCATAGGTGGTGTTGGTGTGGCTCTTCTGCCAGTGTCCTGCAAAAATGGTATGAAATTCGCACGAAATTCGTGCGAAATTCGTACGAAATTCGTGCGAAATTCGTACGAAATTCGTGCGAATTTCGTACGAATTTCGTGCGAATTTCGTACGAAATTCATCCCCAAAGTGTACCGTGAATGTGGTTGTTACGAATTTCGTACGAAATTCGCACGAATTTCGTACGAATTTCGGCCAATTTGCATGAATTTGTATCATTTTTATGCAGAACAAACACACTCAGCCCATAGCACACAGCACAGCAACACAACAACAACACAGAAGAACAACACAGTCACCCCACATGGACACAACGACCCACCCACCCACACCCACACACACATCTGCAGAAACCCATCCACACACACAGGCAGACACACATACACACACACACACACAGAACCCCCCCCCCCCCCTAAACATCTAACCGTGGCACATCCACTGTCCAGGTACGTATGAGGGTGTGTGAGCGGGTAGTGTGTGGGTGTGGGTCGAGTGCATGGGGGGTTGTTTGCTTTCATTGAGGGTATGTGTGTGTTTGTGCATGGGTGTGTGTGTGTGTCTGTGTGTGTGTGTGTTTGTGTGTGTGTGTGTGTGCCAGGGGGGGGGGCAGGTACAGGGAAATGTGTGTGGGTGTGGGGACTTCGTTATTGCATAGGTGGTGTTGGTGTGGCTCTTCTGCCAGTGTCCTGCAAAAATGGTATGAAATTCGCACGAAATTCGTGCGAAATTCGTACGAAATTCGTGCGAAATTCGTACGAAATTCGTGCGAATTTCGTACGAATTTCGTGCGAATTTCGTACGAAATTCATCCCCAAAGTGTACCGTGAATGTGGTTGTTACGAATTTCGTACGAAATTCGCACGAATTTCGTACGAATTTCGGCCAATTTGCATGAATTTGTATCATTTTTATGCAGAACAAACACACTCAGCCCATAGCACACAGCACAGCAACACAACAACAACACAGAAGAACAACACAGTCACCCCATATCACACAGCACAGCAACACAACAACAACACAGAAGAACAACACAGTCAGGTCATCAGCAACAGTCACCAACGAGGAGCAGCAGACAGACGAAGCACAACAAGCAGCAAGCAAAACAACGGTACCAACACAGCCGAAAAGCAGGCATTACACACACATCATGACAATCAGCAGCAACAAACACAAAGGACAGACAGTCACAAACTACAAACAGCACAAAAGTATTGTCCCACATGATTCAACAACAGGCAGCCACCCATCCAACCATCCACACCCACTCATAGCACACAGCACAGCAACACAACAACAACACAGAAGAACAACACAGTCAGGTCATCAGCAACAGTCACCAGTGAGGAGCAGCAGACAGACGGAGCACAACAGGCAGCAAGCAAAACAGCGATACCAACGCAGTCGAAAAGCAGGCATTGAACACACATAATGACATTCAGCAGCAACAAACACAAACGACAGACAGTCACAAACTACAAACAACACAAAAGTATTGTCCCACATGATTCAACAAAACCACCCAAGAACCCAAGAACCACCAATGCATGCACATATCACCCAGGCACGCACACACCATGCACCCACGCCCACACAAACAACAACCCCTCCGACCAGGCACACCCACACACACACAAAAATGACACAAATTCATGCAAATTGTTTGAACTTCGTACGAATTTCGTACGAAATTCGTACGAAATTTGTAACAACCACATTCACGGTACATATTGAGGGACGAAATTCGTACGAAATTCGCACAAATTTCGTACGAATTTCGTGCGAACTTCGTACGAATCTCGCACCATTTTTGCAGGACACTGGCAGAAGAGCCACACCAACACCACCTATGCATGTACCGGAGTCCCCACACCCACACACATTTCCCTATACCTGCCCCCCCGGCACCCACACACACATACAGTGCAGCAATGTACACACACACACACACACACACCGCACAGACACACACACACACACATACACACACACACACACACACACACACACACACACGGCGTGAGGTGACCAAAGAACCAAGCACACACATTTCCCGATACCTGCCCCCCCGGCACACACACACACACACACACACACACACACACACACACGCACACACACACACACACACACACACACACACACACACACACACACACACACACACACACACACACACACACCCATACAAACCCCTACACAAACACACAAACCCAAACACAAACACAAACATACCTGTTTGCTTTCATATCAGCACATGCTACACCCCATCTGTACGCAATCCTGAAATAACAATGCCGTCCCTGTTCAACATTGGAAAGTGCACAAGAAGAGGCCTCTCAATACCCCACAATCTGTGCTCCCAATCACCCCTTCTACAGAATGCTCGTGCTGGATCCTGCAGAGCCAGGCCGTGCCGCGACGCGATGCGGCTGACTGTGGTGAGAAGCCAGGCAACACCATTGGGAAGCGACTCAATACACAAAACCTGTGAACAGAAAAAGGATACCCTCCCTAACCTTAACCGCATTGCAACAAGCAAGACACCCTCATAACCCCACACCCAGACACTCAGGGGCTGTAAGTGGGGGGTCTCCTTGCCCCCCCCCCCCTCCCAACCCTAGACGTGGTTGATTACGCTCCTATGGTTTGACCCAATGGACCCCCCCACCCCACCCTCATGCATCTACTAGCAACTATCACCTTTGCCCTTCCCAACAACTGTGTGAGCAAGGCAACAATGGTTCGACCCCAATGGACCCCCCACCACTGCATCCACTATCACCTATAACCTATGCCCTTCCCAACAAATTTGTGAGCAACGCAACAAAGATTAAGAAATGTAATGTGTAATGTTTTGATTTGATCTACAAAACAAATTATTCAATATCCAATGTGTGCAACAAATAGCAGTGACAAGACAAAGTTGGGGCCGATTAGTACGAATTCACATGAAATTCGCACGAAATTCGTACGAAATTGGTACGAATTCGTACGAAATTCGTGCGAATTTCACATTCTCGTGAATCTGTGAATCTAGCGTGAATTTATGCGTGAATTTGGGTGCGTGAATTTCACATTCACGCCAATCTCACCAAATGTGTTGAACCATGCGGCTACTTCAAAACTGTAAATTGCACACATTTGTTGGATCTTACTTTGGGCGAAGATAGCACGACAAAAGCACACGATAGCACCAAGTTACGAGCAAAACACAGCAAAATTGGGTGAAATTCAGGGTACCGTGAATCTCGGATTAAAAAGGCCGGTTCACGAAGGGTACACATCCTTTTCAAGAATAGCTGGTGCTTGAGATTGCGGACCAGTGGACTCACGGATAAGTTGAATGTAATTATGGACACACTGGACCAACCTTGCTTTGGGGGCAGAGCTTGTGAGCCCATTGGCCTATAGCACTTTTCGCAAATTTGCACAGGTGCATTGACCATTGATGGCAAGAGTTGTAGAGCGCAATTGTCGCATCAAGCACTCAACATCACTCAGCAACCCTCGTCTTCAAAATGACTCGCTGGAATCTTATAAACATGAAAGGGTAGGTCAATTACACTCAACCATCGGTGGGGGTATCATGCCAGCCCAGAAGTCTCTTTGTGGCCGGCACATTTTGGCAAAAAACAACAGCAACCCCACCTATCTGAAAGTCATCGGACAGAAAGAGCCCCTTTTTCGTGACCCCCCCCCCCCCCGGAGTCCAGAAGGCTCATACCCCCCCCCCCCTCTGAGGTACAAGTTTCCGCCTGCCATGAGTCATGTATACGTCGTCTATAACTGACATATCCGATGCACATACATTTCTGCGTTTTTGTGTGTTTTCGTATGCACCATGTCTATACAGAGAGTCTGCATATTACCGGAGGCATGCCTATATAGGGTGTGTACAATGCATGAGTGCACCCAACGTGCCAAAATTGTCAAAAACCCCCAAACACCCGAAAATCCCAAAATATGAATCTCATGCCACACATGTATTCTACGGGCACATCATAGAATGCTGAGAACCAGGGCATGTTTGTCAGCGTTGCCTGGCATGTGCCCTCCGATCTTTGTACCTGCGGCTCACTGGTGGCTAAGTGGAAATGTGAAGTTGGGGCTCATTTGGGGCTCAGTTGTGCATTGCGATGTCTTTGTGCATGTTTGTTGTGCATTTGGCATGCTAGGTAATGTGCATTTAATGTTTTTAGAAGTTTTAGATACTCACTTGGTTAAGGTTCAAGGGGGGGGGACTTTTTTTGGCGACGGCTGAGTTGACTGAGCGCCCGACTAAGCCGTCACTGAGCCGGCTCACTGAGCGCTCAGTGAGCGCTCAGTGAGCGCGCCAAATGGCTCACTGAGCGCTCAGTGAGCGCTCAGTGAGAGCTAATTGGGGGCTCACTTACGGCTCACTCAGGAGTTTCTCCCCCTTTCCGCCCTCTCTTCCCACCCTTGCTGGCCCACACTTCACCCTTTTCACACCAACATCGGTCCGCAGTTCTCACCACATCTTTTCTCCAAGAACTTGAGCGTGCATGCACACATACATACTTGCATACATGTACCCGTGGCGACAAACACACAAACATCCAAACACACACACTTCGTCAGGCACACAAATATCCAAACACATACACACACATACACCCATACACACGTCCACACACACATGCACATGCACAAATTGACAACCACATTCATTCTTGTGTGCAATTATCGTGCGTGTACATAAACACATGGCCACATTGAACCATGTGAAGTGAAGGGCTAGGGAGAGATGGTTACGGGATTGGGGGCAATCCCGTAACCATCTCTCCCTAGCCCTTCACTTCACATGGTTCAATGTGGCCATGTGTTTATGTACACGCAAGATAATTGCACACAAGAATGAATGTGGTTGTCAATTTGTGCATGTGCATGTGTGTGTGGACGTGTGCATGGGTGTATGTGTGTGTATGTGTTTGGATATTTGTGTGCCTGACGAAGTGTGTGTGTTTGGATGTTTGTGTGTTTGTCGCCACGGGTACATGTATGCAAGTATGTATGTGTGCATGCACGCTCAAGTTCTTGGAGAAAAGATGTGGTGAGAACTGCGGACCGATGTTGGTGTGAAAAGGGTGAAGTTTCGGCCAGCAAGGGTGGGAAGAGAGGGCGGAAAGGGGGAGAAACTCCTGAGTGAGCCCTGAGTGAGCCCCCAATTAGCTCTCACTGAGCGCTCACTGAGCGCTCAGTGAGCCATTTGGCGCACTCACTGAGCGCTCAGTGAGCCGGCTCAGTGACGGCTCAGTGACGGCTCAGTCGGGGTGCTCAGTCAACTGAGCCGTCGAAAAAAAGAAACCCCCCCCGGTCAAATCCTCTTGGCCTAGGGATTGGTATCCCTTTGGGGACATACCAAAACCACAACCCGACCCCGAAAGCCACAACTTTTCATATTAAACCCCTTGAAAAACACCACTTAGCCCCAAATGAGCCGTTTTAGCCCCAACTGAGCCCCAACTTCACATTTCCAAGTGAGCCGCAGGTACATTTATAGGTTAATTGTCAGCGCTGCTGGGAATATTCCTCCCAAAAACGCTTCCGATATTTTTCCATCCCTAGGGACTTCGGAAGCCAAGCTGCCAAAATTGGTCGGGGTGATCGCTTCCGACGTCGGAAACAATGCTTCCGACGATCGGTCCGAATTCACCCAAGCACATACGAGGAGCATTGCTTCCATAATGCTCTGGCACATTGCTTGGAATTGTCAGGAGCTTTGCAGCCCCAGTTGCTTGCTAAATCCCAAGGAAATTCCAAGGGTTTTTGCAAAAAAAAAGTCACCGTCCAACCAACTATACACATTGAACATTTCCCCCCAAAGCACCCTGGTTTGACTGTTTGATTGGTGGGCTAATTTGGCTGGCACATAGGGCCTTGAGACGATGACTGTGATGGACCATGAGTGCCTTTTTGCCGACCGGCATGCCCCGTTTTTGAAACTGATTGCGCTACCACTGCTCACGGTCCTCCTTTCCCCAATCCTTTCCTTCCTCTTTGGTCACCACGGTTAGGTTCTCAAGTTACCTTGGGATGTGTGGGAGAGAGGCCCCAAGGGTGGCACCCACACATCTAGGGAATGTTGTAATTGAACTCAAAGGGAGCCGAACAACCCGTTTGGTAACCGGCATGAGCGACTTCATCTTGGTCTACATGAGTTTTTTGAGCAATTTTCAAGTTTATTTTCAATTATTGCAGCAAGTTTGAATTGAATGAAATTGGAATATGTGTCATATTTGTGCCATATTTGTGTCAGTTTGTGTCCAGTATGTGTGTGTACTCGCACGCGAGTGTGTGTGTGAGCGAGCGGGCTTGGGTGCTCGTGTTCGGTGACCGGCGGCGACGCCGCCGAAAATTTTTTCTATTGTGTTTTAGTATTGTTCTCTTGTGTTTTTCCGCGCGGCGGCGGAATCAATATTTGGCGGTTTAAACGCCAGCGTCAGTTTGTTTTTGTGTGTTGCACGCGTTGTGTGTGTTCGCTCGCGCCGCCGAGTGTGCGTACGTGCTGTGTATTGTGCGTTTGTTCCTTCGGCGAGTGTCGGTGAGCCCGTAGCGCGTGCAGCTTAGTTGCAGCAATGTGTGTAGTGTGCATGGCGCGCATTCTCTGTACGGCGGTTGCCGGCCTGACTAGCAGGCCTGCTGTAGTGTAGTGGTCACAGGGTTAGACGCACGTTTCATAGCGTGAGTTCCAACTCGAACGCCGGTACTCTTTGGCGCCGGCGCCGATCTTTTTTTAAGTCCTGTGCGCGCTGTGTGTGTTCGCTCGCCTCGCCGAGTGTGTGTTTGTATGGGGTATTGCACGCTTGTACACTCGGCGTGTGTCCATGAGTGCGTAGCGCGTGTAGGTTAGTTAGAACAGTGTGTTCAGAGAGTATGGCGCGCGTTGGTTGTGCGGCGAGTGCCGCCGAATTTGACAGGAGGACAATACTCTAGCGGTTAGAGGACTGGCCCCGAATCCAGTTACCTGGGTTCGATTCCCGGAGGTTGCAATGTTTTCCAGCCGCCGGCGATTGCTTTCCTTGTGTTGCGCGCGCTGTGTTTGCTCGCTCGCGTGGCCGAGTGTGCCGTTGTGTAGTGTATGGCGTGCTTGTACACTCGGCGTGCGTCCGTATGCGCGCGTCGAGTGTAGGCGAGCTGTAGGAGTGTGTGTAGTGTATAGGGTGCGTGCTATTTGTGTGGCGATAGCCGGCAGGCCCAGCAGGCTTGCTGTGCCTTAATGGTTAGAGGGTCCGATCCCAGTTTTCGGGCCTGGGTTCGAACCCAGTTTAGGGTAAATTTTTGACATTCGGCACCATTGTTTTATACTTCTGCGCGCACTCTTTGTGTGTTTTTTTGCGCGCCGAGTGTGTGTCTCGAGTGTGTAGGGTGTGTCAGTTGGGCGCACGCGTGTCAGGTGTTTGGCGGTGACAGCCGCCAAGAGTTATGAGGTGGTTGCGTGTGTGCACTCGTGAGTACACTCAACAGGTGCCGAGTGATTCAAATCATAGTATGTTGCTGGCACTGCGCCTTACCTAGACTGTGCAGCCTTGGGTTCAACACCAGGCCAGCTAGGTAGCCAGCTGCCGGTCATGAGGTTCATTTCAACAGTTATTCCCAAATCTTCTCAAGTCTCAAGTCATCCTCAAGAATTGATTTATTAATCGTCCAGGGAATGGGTGTTTGGTGAGGGAGGCACGCGGATCCACATGTCCTCACTATATATGGGTCCAATTTCCCAAAAATGCCCAAATACGTGTGTGGGGGGGCGGGGTCGATTGTTTCTTCATCCTTGGCGTTTTGTTCAGAAATCGCCCCCGAAAACGCTTCCGATATTTTTTCATCCCTAGGGATTTTGGAAGGCTTCCTCCCGGCTTCGGCCGGGGTTTCGGTCGGGGTTTCGGTCGGGGTTTCGGTTGGAAAAACGCTTCCAATATTTTCGCGTCCCTAGGGATTCCAGGAGCGATTGCCTGGCATGTCGGCTCGAAAATTTACATGTCGATCGTCAGCAACGCTGGGAGTCATGCCAAGATTTTCGGTCCCAAAAAAAAAATCTACGCTTTGCGTTTGAGCGACATGTGATGGAACTGACAAACCCCCAGCTTGTCATGCAAAATTTGCCTACATGCCCTTCATCTCAAGGAACCGGACTATTGCCGCCCCCTAATTTCCTAAATATTGTCACTGTGTTTGTACAACCTGCTGACAATGGCTGCATTTAGCCATTTCTACTCGTAGTGCACAGTGTCTACGAACTATAGACCACGGGACGCCTGTGCACGGGTAGATGCTGCAACTGCCCTGTATTTTGGGCCCCCTTTCGGCCCCCTTCATGAGTATTGTCTCTTTCTGTCTACGATAAGCCAACAGTGTCTAGAATTGGTAGACCGCGTCTCTTTGGGGCACACAATGTCTACAAACCATAGACACATGTACATGTGTGTATGTAAATGTGCTCGTTGGTACTTCAAGTAAACCCCACAAAAAAAAAAGTGATTGATATTATTTTGACGCTCCTTAATGTTTTGTGCTTGATATCATTTTGCACACACAATTTTTTCCTTTTTAAAATGGCATAAATCCACACCGACCCGTTTGTTCCTAACATAATTGAGACCCGGCAGCATGCCGAACTCATCATTGAGCATTTCTTTGAGGCTGACACAGAAGCGGAGGATTCGAATGTTTTTGACTGTTGCACTAGCGATGAAATCGATGGTGCTCCTAAAGTTGCTGGGCCTCAAGCCGCTATAGTTCTTCATTGTCCCGAAGTCGGTGGGTCACTGGCGGTTCCTAATCATCTTGAAATTGGTGGGTATGTGGCATTTTCTCATGGGCCTGAACTTTAGTTGTTGGACGTGGCGGTGCTGAGGGTGGTGAAGTTCTTGATGATTCTCAAATTGTGGAGAAAAACAAGCGATATGCAAAGATGAAGAAGCAAGTGAACAGGGGACAGTGGGGAAGAATCCTTTGGGGAAAGCGGTGCTGTATGATCCGCGTATTGGGATCAAGCGATGTGTTGTGCATCTATTTCTGAATGGCCATGCCTTTGAAATCAATCAACACACAGTCTAGGATCTCAGGGACGAGAAATTCATGCTTGCAAGTAGGAGGCAACTCAAAAACGTGGTCAAACTGCTTGATACGGTTGAGGGCTATGTCTTGGACCGGACAGCCAAGAAGCGTGGTGGTTGTAGGGTGCATTGCCCTATGTGAGTGATTTTGTTCAATGTGGGCACAAAATTAGCTTGTTTGCAGCCCTCTTCCCTCCGTGTTTGGGTAAAGTTGGATGAAATTATTGCTTCTTTGGCTTCTTTGGCTTCTTCTGCGTCGGGTTGTGACACTGAAACACTTAGAGACGGCCAACATGGGAGGAAAGCGTAGGTCGACCGCGGAAAAAAGCGTAAGTTGTGTAGATTTTTTTCTCAAGTCGTGTGCACTTTTTGGGGGGCGTCGGTCGTGTATTTTTTTTACCAAACCTTTCTTTCAGGCAGAAGTGGGTATTTGATAAAACTTAGCACCAGACGAGGTATCACTTAGTAAAATTTGGTAAAACCTAAAGTAGAAATGAGGTAAAACCGAGTAGAAAACTTTTTCGAAAAACTTTTGTTTACTAAGTTCTGCCTCGCTTCTATCAAGTCCCCCCCCCCCCTCCCACCGGCCATTTGAACAAAGGTGGTCAACACTTCGATGGTACGTGGTACTTTTGTTTAAAGGCACAAGGCCCCCAAGTCGATTCCAAGCCACTTGTGTGAGTGGCGCCCCGTCCAAGCCAAACCATCATTCACACCAATTAGTTGGCACTCGGCCAACATTACAAATATAATTGGGGTCGGGCACTAGAAACAAAATCAGGCTCAAGAAAAGAGTCCTAACAGGGCCATGGCCAAAATCTGTGCCAACGACTTACAAGTAGTTACAAAAGACACACTTAAAAATCAAGGGTTTGGTATCCGCATGCCTCGGTTTGGCTGCCACTTTGGGATTATGCGTGCACATCCCAAACAAAGCCGTTTTCAATTCCCCTTGTTGCTTCAAGCAAGATATTTGGACCTTTTGCAGTTGACCATCAGCATTTCGGGGATATTGAGGAGCCACTGCATACCATTTGCGACAAATCCACACACCAGAATGGGTGTTAACAGCAAAAGCAGCAACAACAACTGGCACACTAGGACGGGTGTCAATAGCAGAAGCAGCAACCACAGCAAAAGCAACAGCAGCAGCAAAAGCAATGGCAACATCCGCAAAGTTGGCTGTCCAAAGTTGGCGCAACCCAACACAGATCTCCGATTGACACAAGATTGATGCATGTGAGGCACAATGAAGAACCTTAAGTTTGTGGCAGTCGATGTGAGGTGTGCCATCACAAGAAAAGCATCGGTCAACGGGGTTCATGGATTTGGGTTCGGGGTACATCCGAGCCACCTCCGAATGTATTGCTAGGGTCCTTGGGGTGCAGGCCGACTTTGAACGACTTAAGTACACAGTAGCCTCAGTCATTTCACGCCGCAACCACATTGTGTCACATGGCACTTGCAATATGCCCTTGACAACGCGCCAAGACAAGGCACGATTCAATCTCAAGAGACATGCCGCATGGCAACCGACACCATCAATTTGCTGGCCCTTCAACTTACGCTAATGGACTCCCAAACTTTTGTGTGGCCCCTCAAGTGCGGTTGGTGGACTCCCACGCTTTGGTCTAGCCCCTCGGCTTGGGGCGATGCACTCTCACCCTTTGGTGTGGCCCCACTAGCTCGGGTGATGGAGTCCCACGTTTTGGTGTGCCCCTCGAGTTGGGTTGATGCACTTCCACGCTTTGGTCCGACCCCTCGATTCGGGGTCCCGGGCTTTTGTGTGGTCTCTTGGGCTTTTGGACTCCCACTTTTTGGTTGTGCCCCCCAAATCGGGGTTTTGTAGTCCACCGTCTTTGTGTGGCCCCTCGGCTTGGGGTGACTCCCCCCTGTTGGTGTGGCTCTTGGAGTCGGGGTAGTGAAGTCCGGGCTCTGGTGTGGCCCCTCCATTCGGGCTTCTGGACTCTGCGGGTTGGCGTTGCCCCGTGAGTAGGGTTCGTGAGTAGGGGTGGTGCACTTCTATGTCTTATGTGGCGCCTCGATTTGGGGAGATGGATTTCCACTTTTTGGTGTGGCCCCTATAGTCGTGGTGAACGGGTGGTACACTTTGGTATGGCTCCTCAATTTGGAGTGATGCTGTCCCACATTTTGGTGTTGCCCCCCAAGTCGATGTGGTGCAGTCTAGCGTCCTGTTGTGGCCCTTCGACTTGGGGTGACAAATTCTCACTACTCGATGCATAAAAATCCGGTGATGGACTTGCAGTCTTCGATGTGGCTTGTTGAGTTAGGGTCATGCACTCCCATGCTTTGTTGTGGTCCATGTATTTGTGGTGATGCACTCTCAAGCTTTGCTGTGGCCTTATTATGTTGGGTGATGGAGCTATGTGCTTTGGTGTTGCCTCTCGAGTTGGGTTGAAACTCCCATGCTTTGATGTGGCCCCTCACTGTGGGAGGATGCACTCCCATTTTTTGGTGTTGCCCCCGGAGTTGGGTTGGTGCAGTGTAACGTGTTGGTGGTCCCTGACTTGGGGTGATGGATTTTTGTCTTTTCGTGTGGCACGTGGAGTTGAGGTGATGGACTCTCATGCTTCGATGTGTCCTCTCGAATTAGAGTGATGGATCTCCATGTTTTGGTGTGGCCCCTCGAGTTAGGGTTATGGACTCCCACACTTTGGTCTGGCGGCTCGGTTTTGGGTTATGGAGTCACCAGTTGTGGTGCGGCCCTTCCATTTCGGGTTGTGGACTCCCACACTTTGGTTTGGCCGCCCCACTTGGAGTGATGGACCCCCGCGAGTCGATGTGGCCTCTCGAGTCGGGGTGAGGGAGTCCCACGCTTTGGTGTCGCCCCTCGTCTTGGGGTGATGCACTGTCACCGTCCGATGTGGGCCCCTTAGCTCGGCTGATGGAGTCTCACGTCTTAGTGTCGCCCCTGGAGTTGGGTTGATGGATTATCACCCTTTCGTGTGGCCCCTGGATTTCGGAGGATGGAGTGCCATGCTTCGGTGTGGCGCCTCTATTTAGGGTGATAGTTTTGTACGCTTTGCATTGGCCACTGCACTTGGAGTGATTGACCCCCAAGCGTGGGTGTGGCCTCGTGGTGCCCCTTGAGCCATCCATGGCCCACGTGGGTGTCCGGCAGGGAAGTATAAGAATGGCCGTACACCGTAGCCCCTGCCCCCCTGGACCCCCTCGTCCTTCCAGATGAGTTTGACTATTTGGACGCTGAAGAGGAAATCAGTGCGCAGCAGCAGCAGAAGATGGGCAAGGGCCTTGAGCCGAAGATTGCCGAGAAATTGAGTGCGGCCATCAACAGCTGCAAGCAGGCCAACATGATCGCGATGGAGCTGGGTGCTGTGCCGAGGTATGGTTTGCCATTGGGTTTGATCTCCCGCCCAGACCCTGCGCACGCCTGGCCCACCAGTACCATCCCCATTCAGGACTCGTCCACTGCCGGCGCATGCCTACCTCCCGTGTGACTTGCCCCCCCCCCCCCCCGGCGGAAGGTGGGGGTCTGGGACTGCACACTAGACCCCCCAACGGTCAGATATGTTCACCCACATATCTGTATTTATGGGCTGCACCTGTGGCATGACCTGCTGCGCGGTGCCCGGTGTGGGTGGCCCCTGTGCCCCCCCCCCCCCCCCCGGCGCTCCCGTCCAACTGCAGGTTCACCCCAAAACTGAGCAAAGTGAGCTACGTGGGCGGTGATGGCCTCGATGTACTTGTGGCGGTGGCGTACGGAGGCACTGTGCTCTTGTGGCCATGGGAGAAGTTTTCGGCCCGACTGACGTACATGACCGACCGTTGGCAAGAGCATGACGCGGCCGTGCAGAAGAACGAGACACTGCCGCCTTTGGCCCCACTGGACGTATGTGTGACCGGGCGGTGAAGGGAAGGGGGCCCGACCGGAGGGTCACCGCTGCCCTAAGTTACGGTGTGAGCCGGGCCGGCGTTCAGGGGAATCGGGACTGCGTGTTGAGCAACAGCTGCGTGTGGTGCCATGAAAGGCCCTGAGGCAGGTTGACAGTGACTCCGATCAGTAATTGTAGTGCGGGGGTATGGGATGTAGCCGCTGGTCTGTGCCCTGTGTGATGATGTAAGCCCCGCCCCCGTCCCCCTACCCCCACTGCCTACCTTCTGCGCCCAGTAATGGGGCACGGCACTCGGGCTTGTCACACACGACTGTGCCGCACACCACTAGTCCTCTACCTGAGATCTGATCTGAGTCAACCAATGGCATCAACGCTTGTCCTCGGGCTTTCTGTGCGCGTGTTTTCACTGCCTCCAGGGCATATGGCTTCAATCATCCCGCCGCTCCTCCCACATCATCCTACCCCCCTCAATCCCTCAATTGACAGTGCACCAGCTGAGTGACTTGTTCGGAGGCACAGAAATTGCAGACACTATCTGCTAGGTCACTATCTGCACTCTTTGTCCATTTTTGTGTCCCGGTCTTCTTTTTGCACTTTGTCTATGGCTGAGACGTCTTAACCGGCCGCATGCTCTTGTACTCATGTGTCTTTGCTCTTTATCTCAGGCATGTTTTACACTTGATCGAAAAACAAATGCTCAAGGTGCTGCTTGTTGGCAGCATGTGCACTCTGTTCAGAGAACGGCTGCGATGCTGCCTGTCTGCGATGTTTTGTCACATGTCAGGCCCGCCGGTATTCTCGGCCAAGACTTCCTGTCTCTGGCTTTGGTGCACATGTGGACGGGACATTGCCTGCCTCAACCCACCATGTATCTGTGCAGGGGCCGCAAGTCGGTGCACTGCAGCAATACACAGTGCAACAACCCATTGTCCCACAACTGGCACCATGCAGAGGCCACCAGTTTATCCCCCACACCACCTCCTCATCCCTTCCTGCCTCACTCTTGTCGCCCTGCCAACCTCTTTTATTCGCATGGTGGGTTCCTCCGCCTGGGTTCTCATTCAATTCAAGTCAGTTCATTTGATGACATTTATGCTCCAAAAGGATGTACATACTGGCTTAAGGTGCCACAAAGACCTGAAGACCTGAAGTTCGGAGCGCTGGCCCTAGCTTACTTGAAACAGATGCGTGATGGCTGAAGAACACATAAACACTGCTGATCTGCAGACCTGTGGGAGCGCCTGAGGATTGCTCACTGTCTGGGTTTTTGGGTCAAGGCAGGGCAGGCTCAGGCTGGGCACAAACTGGAGACAGTCAGACCTGTAAGGTGCCGTGGGAAGGAAGCACACTGACTGGGCCCTAAGGGGAAGTCCTGTGGTCTGTCATTGGAATTGGAGGGGGGGGGGGGGGGGCTGCACTCCCGCCCTGCGCCACCTATCTCACCCCCCACTCTGGGGAAAAAGCAGGAGCAATTGCAGCCGCAGTGGCGCTTTCTCGACACCTGCAATTCAGGATATCTGGCTTTTGGCCTAGGGTTCCCCAAATGGGCACTCGCTGGTCTCCCCCCTGTCCAAGTGCGACCCAGAAAGCGCGTACAACAACACACTCCGAACAGAAAAAGGATTGGCACCACCCAGCTGCGGACACTTTCGGATTTGTGGGGGACCACTGTGTTTGTGTGGTCTGTATTTTCTGTATTTTGAGTGTATATTGGTGGCAAATGTGGCTGCAGGCGCGCACAAGGCCTGATGGCGTACTGGCGATAGACTGCGGCTGACTGCAACAGCCAAAATGATGTGCAAGGTAATGCGCGATGGGTTCCCGTCCCGGTTCCCGCCAATGCCCATACCCAGGGGTCCGCCACCACCCCCACAGCGTCTGGCGAGACCTGCGGGCGGGAGGGAGCCGAAGAGGGGTCCAGGAAGCATGATCTGGGTGCAGCTTGGGGCTGTCAAGCAACTGCAATCTGTTGGGTATGCGGGGCGCCGTTTGGTGGACAAGCCTGCAGGGGTGCAGGTACAGCCTCGCTGGCAGCACTCCATTGTCCTCAATAGCCTGCACTGGTCTGCGGTGTTGCAGGATCCCTTTATTGATCTGGAGCCCCAGTTCATTGGGGAGGGCCACCTTGTCCTCTCCAGCCTGGCAAACATGATCGATTTTGAGACGACGGTGGCAGTCCTGGGGGTTAACAATGTCATGCAAGGTATGGGCGTTGTGGGGGCATGTGGGTTTTCAACTCCATCAGGGGGCTTCCTGGCTGTGCACTATGCCACCGCCATATGTGCACATCATGTACCATATGGGACTGTGGTAAAACTTAGTAAATTTTTGGTTTTAAAAACATCCTTTTACAAAGTGTTGAAACTGAAAATATTTTGCTACTAAGTCTTATCATATCTTGGGGTGTTTTTCTAAGTTTCAAAGCTTAATAGAAAAATTCAGAGTAGAAAATCATCAGAGAAAAGTTCTTGTATTCTAATGAATGTGTGTACCGCCGAGATGGTGTCGTGTCAGGGGGGGCAACGGAGGCAGGAGGCGGCTCAGCCCCTGCCCCAGCAACTAGCAGACCCCGTCCTCACGATAGACACGGTACGCCGCTTTATAGCGGAAGTCATCCCGCAGCCGCAGCCTGGGGCGACAAGGGGGCAGGCGGGTGATACGGGTGATGCCACCGAGGAGGAGCCGGAGGAAGCACGGTTGGAGGCAGCGGGTCAGGGCCCTGATGAGTCAGTGGGACTGCGGGGGGGCGAGCTAGATGTGGAAGCCCATGTGGGGGTGGCTCTTGCGCGGATCATGGCTGCAGCTGGCGACCCACCGGCAGCCACTGGTGCAGGGGAGGAGGAACGGGGCGAGGAAGGCCCGCAACGGGCGGAGGATATGGTGCCCATGGATGACGACGAGGTCGAGTGCACAGGAAGCCAAGCGGCGCCCAGTGTGCGACCGGAGGCGGCCGAGGTGGCGGAGAGGGCGCAACCCAAAGCAGGTGGGATGGACACCTGCCGGCATTGGGGTAAGGGGTTGTGCATGAGGGCTGATGCGTGCCGCTTCGCCCACCCCCAGCCCCCGGTGCCATCAGGGGTACACCACGACCTACCCCTGCTCCTCGAGACAATTGCCCGGGTGGGTGCCATCCGCCTCAGCCGATCATCCCGCCAGGAAGAGCTGCTGCGCGATGTGATGGAGGCGGCGCAGAGTGGAGGGCTGCCGGCCGTGGGATACGCTTTCGCCCACGCGGGCAAGGTGGCGTGAGCAGTGACGTTGCCTTGCGGGATGGCAGCCTTGCTGCTCACCCTGTTCCCGGTGGTCCCATGGAGGGACATGGTGTCCCTCCAGGAAGCAACTCCGTGGTGGCCGTGCACGTGGCACACCCATCCCGCAGGCATGGACCCGCAGCAGTGGCAAGCCCGGGCGATGGTATCCTACCTGTCCTGGGTGCTGCTGACAGGGGGCGTAACTTGGGGACAGTGGTGGGATAGGGTCCTGGGCTGGGCCCGGGATGGAGGCTCTGTGGCGACCTACCCAGACCTGCCCCGTGAGCCTATGGCAGTCCAACCGTGGAGCCTGTCTCAACATCTGCCCACGGTTGCGGCCCAGCTGGCGGCAGTGGACCCGGAGGTCCGGTCGCTGGAGGAGGAACCGGGGTTCCGGTTGGGACTGGGGATGGAGGTCCGGTCCGTTTGCCTCCCTAGCCCCATGACACCGGAGCTCCTTGAGGGGCTCAGCTTCACACGCAGCGATGAGGCGGAGGTGTGGACAGCGGTCCACCGCCAGCTCCGGGGTTCGTGGGACGCGTCCCTGCAGCCCCCGGGCTGTGATTGGCTAGTGGGAGTCAAGTGGAGGCTGTGGGCGGCGAACGGCCCGTGCCCACCCATGGTGATGTGGCCGAGGCACTCGGGCCCCGGCCCCCGCTGTGAGACCATCATGGTCCTCTGGGGCTGGGTGACAATCCGCGGGGCCGGAGGACATGCCTTCACCGCCCCACGTGGCACGGCCATGGACTCGGATGGACGCGTGGCTCTGCAGCTCACTGCAGAGCCCCTGACCACCCATGTCGCTGCGGTCTCTCTCCACTGGGGTGCCGAGAGGCCGCAACCTTGACGGGACCCAATCACACGGGTCCTCTAAAGTTGTCTGGCCAGAGGCCGTGGGGAAAGCATGGATGCCTCCCCGCCGCCGGAAGAGGTGCGGGGTGCCTTGGAGAGGTTGTACCGGGCCGGCACCGGTGAGCACGAACACGGGCCAAGGCACCCCTTCCTCGTGGCCACCGACCACCAAGCCGAGCTGTGCAACAAGACGGTGGCGCTGGTGGCAAATGCCCCCCCCCCCCCCCCACGCCATGATTCTCCCTAGGGGTGGGAGGGCATAATTCCCCATAATTCCCCATACTTCCACCCAACGGTCCCTACGCGAGATTGGCCGAGAACCACTCCCACAGTACCCTTTTAGGAATTATGGGAAATTTACTCGCCAAAGCCAAAGCAAGTCCACTCGCCAAGCTCGCCAAGGTTTTGGCGAACGCATAGCCCTGGTCCTTGTAAGAAGAATAGCTGGCGTGGTAGGATGGTGGGAACAGTCCCAATTTCCATGGGCTGTCCAACAAGTTTGCAATTGTGACCCAACTCTCCCGAGCCAGACGTCCAGAGTAATATGAGTACCCATGTTCATTCACGAACAGGGCACTGTGCGAAAATGGCATGTCGCCCACTATCACGTGTTCATTGATGGCTCGTGGCAATGGCCGGCAGCACACGCAAACCCCGGCCACCCCCCTCGTAGCTCAGTACGTTGAGCTGGGCGGCTCTAGTTTGTGTACCTCGACCGCACGTTGGAGCGGGTTGGTCCACATTGGACCGCCAACCACCTGCTGGCCCCGGACACGCGGATGACTGTGGACCCACAGGACGTGGCGACACTAGATGGCCACTCGCCTCAGTTGCCACAAATGTGGAACACTGCGGTCAGGACGATGCGCATGGCGCCGGGGGGACAGAGGCTGATGTGGCCGGGTGTGGAGGACTTGCTGACGGTGAGCAGGGCAGCGTAGGTGCAGTAGCCGGCAGCCAACACGTTGATGTGTACACTGATGTTGGATACGTTGTGGGTATCCTCCTTCGCGTGTCGAGGCGGTGCAACCTTCTGTCGGCGGCGGATGGAAGGTGATGGTCCTCAACAGGGACATGGGGCCGATCATGCGCCTGCCCTCGCTGGGGAGCTGCCGTTGGCAGTGCTGAGCTCCCTCCCGGCGCCCCAAGCGCCGCTGGTGGTGGGGGACCTCAGGCACCAGGCGGGGCTGCCGGATGCGCGGATGCAGCACCCCCTGTTGTGCATTGCGGCGGCACAAGGGGGCTGTTGCTGGTCATGTCGGTGTCCCTGTATCCCATCGGAGATGCGTTGCAACGACAAAAGCCGCACACACGCCGGCCGTGGGAGGAGACTGCCCGGCGGTGGCTGCGGCTAGGGGACCTGGCGCCCACCCATGTTGTGGGGCACGCAGAGGTGGGACGGGTGCATGTGTGTTTCGTGAGGGCACGGGGTTTTGGGCCTGTGTGCGGGTGGAACGGGGGAGTGTGGATTGGGTGGAGGTCACGGGGTCATGGGCAATTATTGGGAATTATGGGACAATTATGGTTCATCCATGGGGAATCATGGGGAAATTTGGAGAATTATGGGGAATTATGGGGAATTATGGGGTATTGTGGGGAATTATGGGGAATTTTGCTGTTGTTGCTAGTGTCTTTCTTATTCCTTTTGTGCTCCTCCCCGACATACATGTCAGATTCAAATTTTCATGCTTTCGACAATGTCTTGTACGTTCGTTTGTCGTACCTTTAGAAACCCCCCAGGGAGTACCTATCGCAGGGTCATCTGGCTGGGGTCATGAGGAAGATGGACATCAAGTGTGTCAACAATACTGAAATTGGCCTCGCTAGTGCCGGGGGCCGTCGTGGTGGAGAATGGGTGTCTTGCACATGCTGATGCGGCGGCCTTCTTTGGGAACCGCTTGCTTTGGGGTCCTCCGGGACCACACGCGGTTTGTGGGACCCGTGCGCCCGGCATGGAGGTATGCGCCCGAGGGCATCCCATCGGTGGCTGACGTGTTCGTCGAGGTGAGGACGGAGCCGCGCATCCCGGGATAGGACTTCTGGCCGGTGGTCCCTGACAACATGTGGTGGCTTGAGCAGGCGGCCGCCATGTGTGCAGCGTTGCGAGGGCCTGTGGTGGCCCTTCCAGGAGTGCCGGGAGCGAAGGCATCTAGCAACCCACAGTAGTAGGTGCTGCAGCACCTCGACAACGCAAGAGCTACGGTGGAGATGCCCTCCGCTAGGTCATGGGTAAGGACATGGCGCCCCGGCTCGAGGCGTTCACTGGCTCCCGGTGGACTGTCGCGGGAGACCGGGAGAAGTTCTCCGATGCGTGGCGCCGGTGGGTGGAGGTGCAATTTCCCGCAGCGTGGATGATGCACCTGCCGCCGCCACCCAATGTGCTGCCGGGCCGGCCGGCTGCCCTTGTGGTCGCCGTGGCGAAGGCAGTCCCAAAAGAGGCGCCGAAGCTAGCCCTCAAAAAGCGCGTTGACGTACCGTAGGGCAGTTGCTCTAACATCCGTGCGGTGGTTGCGCACTTCGGGGGGGTGCCTAGCCACAGGGCAGCAAGGGGGAGGCGATGTCAACGTATGCCCCTCGTCCAGGCTGGAGGCCTTTGTCGAAATGCGACATGTGTAAATGCCGATGGTAACTGTACAGGCACCTTTGCATACCTTTGAAACCATTGTATCAACCAATGACGGACAAGATGTTACCTAATTGTACCTGTGAAAGCACATGCCAACGGAGACATGAAGAAGGTAAGAACACACTAAAATAAAAGCTGATAACGTTGATCCTGATAACATAGCACTCTGCGAAGTGTCCTTTCAATAAAACATGAAAAAATCACCCCGAAAAAGTAGCCCCCCACCCACCCACCCACCCGTGTGTAGCAGTTCCTACCCTACATAGCAGTGGAGGCATATTGGTACATAGACAACATAGCAGAGGAAAAAAACCACAATGTGGAAAATGGTACATGCAGCTAAAATGTTATGCTTGTTATTAGTACACGCACCGTACGTATGAAATTGCTACCAGGGTAGGGATTGGGTAACAAATCATGCATACGTGCGGGTGCATCCTATTGAGCCGCGTAGTGTCGTCTACCAATGCACTAATAAATTGACGAGGCAGGAAGGAGAATTCGTTGCAAGAAAAACACAATTACATCGATGCAGCAGAATGAAACTACTTCTTTGACCTTGACCCCTTAGTCAATCCATAAACACACCTCACACGTTGATACAATCCTTCCAAGGCATTAGCTTTGGCCCTCACTGGTGTTCAGTTGTGTTTCCTTTCTTCCGTTTCTTTTAGAGTCTCTTTCCGAGTCTTTAGAGCAAGATGGGATTGAGCATTGTCCTCGTCACTGCCCTCACCTTTTGGGGCTACTTGCAGGTCTGCTGGTTCACAATCATTGTTCTTCTCCCCTTTCTAGTCAAAAACAAACAAGGCATACAACTCACAAATTGAGAAACAAAGGCACAAGGGTCAACTAACAAACCACTACAAGCACCTTCCACATTGAAACGCTAGAAGCTCAACGGGGAGCATGGTGTTGAACCGATGTGTGAGAACTAGGGCTACTCCACCTCATCCTCTTGGGTCTCAAAAATATCAAAAACGTCACAGCAGCATGTCGCAAGTGGCAGTGTAACGCACTGGTGCACAGTCAGGACATTGGGAACGTTGATGGGAGTGTTTGGCTAAAATTGCGCGCCTCGTTATACAAGGCTCAAATCGGGCTCAGCGCGCGCCTCGTTAGCGCCACCCCCCCCCCCCCCCGTGCGCCTCGTTAGCGCCAAACCTCCCCCCCCCCCCGTGTGTCTCGTCAGCGCCAATTCCCCCCCCTTGCGCCTCTTTAACGTCAACCCTCCCCCCCCCCCGCGCCAAAACCCTCCCCGTGCGCCTCGTTAGCGCGAACCCCCCCCCCCCCGTGCACCTTGTTAGCGCCAACCCCCCCCCCCCCCCTGGTGCGCCTCGTTAGCGCGCCTAACCCCCCCCCCCTCCACCGCCTTGTATGTGGACCTCCCTCAGCTTCAGCTCGCTTGGCTCGATGCAGGGGACACCCCCGCACCTCCCTTGAATAACAAGCCTCGTGCGGTGGCTACAAACCGCCTTTTGTGTGCACCGCCTTGTGTGTGCACCGCCTTGAATTGGCACCGCCTTGTGTATACACCGCCTTGTATGTGGACTACGGCTCGCCCCGCTCGATGAGGGGGACACCCCCACACCCCCCTTAGATAACAACACTCCTGCGGTGGCTACACACGGTTCTTTGTGTGCACCGCCTTGTGTGTGCATCGCCTTCTGTGTGCACTGCCTTGACTGTGGCCCTGTAAATAGCAAGACTCCTGCGGTGGCTACAGGCCGACTTTTGTGTGCCCCGCCTTGTGTGTGTACCGCCTTCTGTGTGTACCGCCTTGCCTGTGACCCCTTAAATGACAAGACTCCTGCGGTGGCTACAGGCAGACTTTTGTGTGCACCGCCTTGTGTATGCACTGGCTTGTGTGTGTACCGCCTTGCCTGTGGCCCCTTAAATAACAAGACTCCTGCGGTGGCTACAAACGGCCTTTTGTGTGCACCACTTGTGTATGCACTGGCTTGTATGTGCACCGCCTTGTGTATGCACGGACTTGTATGTGGACTACGCGCCTCGTCAGTGCCAACCTCTCCCCCCCCCCCCCGTGCACCTCGTTAGCGCGCCAACCCCCCCCCCCCCGCACCTCGCTAGCGCGCCGAATCCCCCCCGCGCGCCTCGTTAGCGCCAACCCCCCTCCCCCGCCTCGTTTTCAACCCCCCCCCCCCTTGTGTGCCTCGCTAGCGCAAACTCCCCACCCCCCCCGGTGTGCCTCGTTAGCGCCAACCCCCCCCCCCCCCCCCCGCGCCTCGTTAAACAAGGCGCGCGGTCTCGGTGAAACTATGGTTGGTGGACACGCATGCAGCACAACCCAACATGGCAATGTCTTGCTAAAATCAGTCAATGGAATGGCAATAACCGTAATGAAGCATGGGAGCTTGCCCTAGAACATGCTGTGCCTTTGCTTGCCAAGTGGGACGCCTTTTTGCCAGAGACGGATTGTGTACCCGTCTTGCCGTACCACCCAATACCTCACAGCCATCCTCCGAGGGACCTATCCATGGCATGGCTTGACTCATTGATGAATCAAGTTCTGTGGTCTTCATCTGTCTTTCGCAAATTTTTCTCTTTTCCCCCATTTCTCATCTTCTCATTTTCTCATTTTCTCGGTTTCCACATGCATCCGGCTCATTTTCCATCTTCCCCATTCTTCCGTATTCTTGCCTCTCCCACCCTAGTGCCTAGTGCTTTTCTTGCTGGATCCCCCACCCTATTGTTTTGTTGCCCCCCCCCCCCCTCCTCCCCTTTTTGTATGGGACTCATTTGAGGTGTGCAATTTCTTTTACTTTTTCTCCTTGTATGATACATCAACATCAGCACTTTCCCATCACATGTCAACAAGAGACCTTTCCATATGTCCTCATGTGTGTCATCATAGACACAACATGCCACATCGGACATCAAACATAAAACCTTATATACATACCTACCCTACCACGCCTGCCACAGGCGCCCCTACTCCACATGCGGCTTGGTATGCCGCCCGGTTGGCCGGGTTGGGAACGAGGTTTTGCCCACAATCTAGTCCGCTGGCTGAGTGCGTTGGTGTGGTAGACGGTGTTGACGTTTTTGGGGTTGAGCTGGCCTTGGACTATGAGGTCTTCGAGGCACAGGCGCTCCCGGCGTCCCCACACCACAAGCTGCGGCGGACATGCTTCTCTTTGAGGGAGCGGGCCTAGATGTTGCGTTAGGCGGCGCGGCTAGTGCAGTGGCACATGGCACATGGCGGTGGGCCAAAAGCTGGTGCTGGGGGCACCTACCAACCCATGCCCCTCCTTCCTGCCATTGGGTGGGTGCTTCTTTTGCGGGTACTTGCTACAACTGCCACATGTGGCATCGCATTGTCAGGACATGCGGCGCCCAATGACCTAGATTAAACCCAATGTATTTAATATGTGGCCAAAAATTAACACGTTAATCTCAAGTTTCAATTTTTTTAGGGGGGGTTAGGGGGTTTGCCGTGAAAATTATTACCCCCATGGGTTGCCTTACGGGCTTGGGTGTCATTTCCCCCCGGGGGTTGGTGGGGGGGTCCTACCCATGTGGTTGTTTCAAAATGTTAAAATGGCTCTCGGCTTTAATTTTTGTTTTTAATTTTTGAATTGATATTTGAAAAGTTAAAGATTAAAGAGTCGCCAGCATTAATATTAATCTCACAAATATTAACTCAATTCTCCAAATATTAACCCTCCTAACAATGGCACAACGCAACATGTAATGCATTATGGGTGTGTTTGTGTATGTTGTCCATGGCCATTGTGGCCCATTGGGTCCCTATCCGGGCCCTCATACCTCATGGGACCCCGTAGTGGGGTCCCACATCTTTGCGGGTCCGGATGGGGGGTTAGTGGGGTTAGTGGGGTTAGTGGGGTTAGTTGGGTTAGTGGGTTCGGTGGTAGGGTTTGCGTTCACCCAAACAACCCCACTCTTTCGGGTGTGGGCACCGGTAACGGTGCCCACCTCTACCTCGCCCCCATGTGCGACGTGGGCAGTGGTCCCAATGAGGGGATCATTGCCCCCCCCCCCCTTCCCTCCTTCTCTTTCAAGGCGGGGGACGGTCTTCGTCTTCGGGGGGTGAGTATTCTTCTTTGGGGGGGGGGGGGGGGGCTCCTCGTTGGAGGAGGACGAGGAGGAGGAAGCGTGGTGGTCGGAGTCGTTGTCCGTCTCCGAGTCTGACCTCTTCCTCTTCTTGGTGGCTTTGCCACCCTTGGCTTTCTTTGGGTGGGGGGTCTTGGGTTTGGAAGGGGGGGGGGGGTGGTGGTGGTGCCCCCCTCCCTTTCCTCCTTCATCTCCCTTGCCTCCCTTGCCTCCCAACTCCCGCCAAATCTACCCATCCTCACACCCCAAGCACCCTTTGATGGGCCCCACAACTCGGAGCACATGCGGCTATGCTCCAAATCCTTGAGGCCGCGGCGTACAACCAAGCCAAGCGCAGGGTCTTGGGCGAGTAGCTTGTGCAAGCTCCCCAAGCCCACACTCTTCTCCCCACCCTTGTCGTTCCACATCACACAGATGGGGCGAACATCGTCCCCGCACACCACAACGTCCTTCACCTGCAGCAAAAAAGGTGGTGCCCGTCGCAAGGGGGGGAAAGTAAATGTTTCGGACGACTTTTTTAATTTTTTTCTTTCTCCCCTCGCAAGGTCATGAGCTGGAGATGTGGCGGAACCCCGTATTGGTGACCTCCACTTGCTTAGTGTGAATTAGAGAACGGTAGCCAAGCTCTGTGGCCTCCAACCATCGGGCTTTGGCCAAGGGAGACGAAGCCACCCACTCACCAAGGAGTTGGGAGAAGCTCGAAAATGGTATCCCGAGAGAAAGACTAATAAGTGCTACACAAGAGAACGGGGGTGTGGAGTGCGGTTGGAGGTGGACCCAAAGAAAGGCACCAAGGGTTGCACACCCAACCCTTAGGCAGTCCAACATCTCTACAAACCCATTGTGCATCATCTACCACATAATATACCCCCGGGACCCTAGCATACACATGCAAATGACATTGGAAAACGTTTAAAATCGTGAAAATTCGAGGTATTGTGGTTTAACGTGTTAAAATTTGCATGCTCAACTCTTAACGCCGTTCAAATATTAAATTTGAAAATTGAACATATTGGATTTAACGTAGGTCTCTAGGGTGACCGGTGGGGGCAGAGCGCTTCTGCATGCGCTAGTCCCCCCGCCCGCTCGAAGGGGGGCAGGCACAAGTGCTTGATGCCCAACGCCCGCGGCGAGCGCCGGTGCGGGGGGTGTCCCTGGCGGCGCCATAGGTGCGCCGCAGCCCTAGACGGTCCCGATGCACAATGGTTGCCTTATGCGCGGAGCACAGCAGACCGTCTTGCAACCGATGCAGGCGTAGGTATTAGCCGGCGTTGCTGCGCCGGCCACACCGGCCATTAGCTCTGCGGCGCGGCGGCAGCCGCGCGCCCCCTGGTCTACCAACATCAGGGCCCACAACAACACGTCCCAGCACCATATGAACGGCGGACGGGGTGCAAGCCCTTTCGGCGTGGCTAGGCTGCATGCGCCCGTCATTAGAGCCCCCCCCCCCCCCGGGCGCGGCCTGAGATGCAATGGTGCACTTTGGCACCCCGGGTGCTGGGGAAGCAGCTCGCGCGTCACGACCAGCCGCCCCAACGGCGAGTGCACGCGAGCACAAGCAATGCGTGCGAGCTTCCCGTTGGTGGGGGGGTGCGGGGGGCAGAAGAAGACCCATCCCTAGCCCCCACCGCCCCGGATCCTGGTAGCAAAGCGTCACCCCAACCTCCCCAACCACCACCCTTTGGAGCGGGCCTCTCCTCACCACCAAGCTCACTACCCCGCTAACACCCCCCCCCTCCTCAGGGCGGGCAGTGCGGCAGCTTTGTTGCTGGGAGCAATTCCCCCCCTTGCTAGGGGGCCCGGGTACAAACCCCCCTTAGGACGTCGGCGCAGCTGAATTGTCTCTGCCGGGAGTTTTTTGGGGCTTCTCGCGAGCACTGTCCACGAGTCGCTTGTCCGCGAGTTTCTCACACGGGGCACCCTCTCCCCTTGTTTGTACGCATCCCCCCCCCAAAAAGGGGGGGGGGTGACTCTCTCATCATCCCCTTTCTCCTCCTCATCATCGGCCGCGGTACTAGGGTACTAGCAGCACCGTGGCGGCACTAGCAGCAACCCGGCGGCTCAGCCAACCCGTGTTTTCCAAAGCGGGGCGGCAGGCTAGGTTGCTAGCCTTGGGACTAACCGGGCATTTGCCCTCGGGGAGGGCTACACATACTAGAGGGCAGCCCAGGTCGGCTTCATGGGAGGACGAGAACGGAAGAGGCCTAGCTTCAACCAGCTTGTCCCTCTTGGCCGCCGTGCTCCATAGGTTGGGGGCCTCCATGGGGGGAGGGGGCGCCTCAACTCTCATCGGCCCCGTCCCCCTGCCCCTCTACCTCTATACATAGGCCGATGGACGATAAAAGGAGTTGTACCCAAAACTGTCCTCGTTTAGGCTCATTAGTGGCACTTGAGAGATTTTGAAAATCCAGCTTTTTCGGTACCCCTTTCGCCACCCCACAGATGAGTTCGGGTGATCATGTGGGAGGCAGAAGAGTTTTGTAAAATGTCAATTTTTCGAAAATTTTCAAGTCCCACTAAATAGCCTAAACAGCGGCAATTGCAAGGCTTTTAGGGGGCCCATGGCCGGGCTGCATGGGCTTAGCGGCCACCCTGTGGGTCCCCACGGGTGCTCACGTATGAAACGGGTTTAGGTGATCATTTGGTGACAATGACGCGCACTCAAGCACCCATGGGACCCACGTAGTGGCCGTCCATGGCCCATGTAGCTTGGGCCATGGGCACCCAAAGAAGCCCCGAAATTGCCGATGTTTAGGCTATTTTGTGGCACTTCAAATTTTTCAAAAAAAATCAACATTTTCAAAAAACGTTTTGTCGCCCTTGGGATGGGCTTGGGTGGTCATTTGGTGACAATACGGGGTTTTTAGCACTCATGAGGACCCAGTGAGTGGCCGCTGTGATGACGCAGCCACGGGGGCCGATCTTGGTCGGGACCCGACCCCAAAGGGGGGGGGGGGGGGGGGCTCTACGGACCCCAAAATTGTCGCACGGAACAATGTGCTTTGTCGGCGCCAGAGGCGCCAAAGATTTTGTTTTAGGCATACGGCAGGGGGAATTTTTTTTGTTCGACCCTATGTGGCTGTACTCAAAATACTCAGAATTTCGTGGAGAATTCGAAATGGTTGAAAAGCGCAAAAAAGGTTATGTAGCCACCTTGCCCACTTCCAGGCCACTTCTGACTCTGCCCCCCGCTCTGAAGCGGAGGGGATCCCCCAGGCGGCAGGGGTTATGTAGCCACCTTGCCCACTTGTGGGCCACCTCTGATTTTGTCCCCCGCTCTGAAGCGGAGGGGATCCCATCGGCTACGGCTAAACAGCGCGGCAACCCCAACAACGATGAACCCCAGCACCAACTTGCCAGTTCGCCGCAAGGTGCTTGATTGCCGAAAATGGCATTGCACCTACGCCATGCCACACCACATGGCACAAGCGCACCCCGGTACGTCCCGTGACTATGCCGGGTGCAGCGAAGAGGAGAGTGACTATGTGCCATCGGAATCCATGTCTGATGGGCCGGCAGCCTGCCGGGTCACAAGATCGCAAGCAGCCTGGCCAAAGAAGCGTGCTCGCCCCAAGAGTACCGGCAAGAGGGCACGCGATGAGTGGGAGGATGATTCCGATGCTTGTGGCCCCTCCCCTCCCTTCGCTTCTCTATATATTTGTCAGTGTTTTGTGACAAGGGGAAGGGAAGGCCTTTGGGCGAACTCAAGGCAACATTCAGTACTGCTCTGCAAGTGCTGCAGTGCAGCAAAACAATCATGGGCTATGACCAGTCACAGTGCGTCTTGTTAGCTTTGTGTGTTTGCGCGCTTGGACGGGGCCTGACGGAAAAGGTGCTGGGTTTGGGTCAACGAAGGCCTCCCCCCCCCTTCGGAGGGGGGTGGGGGTCCCCGCCCCTACAGCCCCCCAAACTGTCGAACACCCCTCGGGGTCACACATTGGCTGGCGGCGGACCCCGTGGACGCAGCTCAGGGCTCTTTGTCTCTCTTCGAGGTGCATTGCCAAAGGCAATAGAATTTAGTCACACAACTTTTTAAGAATTTTTGTTTGAAAAAAAATTTAGTGCATCTTACCAAGTTTTACCTCGTCTGGTACTAAGTATTACTAAATACCCGTACCAAGCATCCATTTACCTCAGGGGCTGTGGTGTCGATGCATTGTATAGGCGCAGCATTTATGATACAAAATGATATGACACATACCGTGCAAAGTGTAGTCGTGTGTCTCACACGTAGCACATGAGGGACATGCGACACAGTGTATCACACACACATGGCAAGGGAGAGCTCCTTCCACTTAACACTCAACCTTGCCCATACCCCTGCCTCTACCGGTTGCTCTTGGTCACTCTCCTTCACCTCCATCACCGAGGCAGAGCTTATTCCTTCAAACGGACTGAATAGGAAGACAACGAGAGGCTTTGCAAAATCATTGCAGTGAAGACAGTTGAGGTTGGGGATAAAGCGCAGGAGGCATCCCAAAAGTGATTCCTCCAAGACACGCAGACACTTATGTCGTATCTGCATCTGCTTGAACGGCCTAGCACAACACTGTTGCAGGTCCGGTCATAGTTGAGGCTCCTTTTACACATTCTAAACGGCAGTCATTCTTGCCCACCTCTGGCCGCTGTCCATTTGGCTTCTACACCCACACCCACTGCTCTACCATTCTACCCCGATGCTGCAGCCAAAGTGCATGTGGCTTTCGTGCCCCTGGACAAGAACGGCAACCCAGGCCCATTCACTGATGAATTGGACCCCTTTGTTGATGACCCACGCATGCTCTTGGGTATGTTCCTGACGCAGCAGGGAAAGGGTAGTACACATGGCTTTTAGGGGGCTGGGCTGTGTCTAAGGGCAGGAGGAACAGATGGTGGGTAGTAGCGTGGGATGCAGCAAGCAGTGGGTGAGGAGCGGAGGTGGGTTTGGAAGATGTGTGGCCGAGGGAGGCGGCAGGGGGGTGGCACACAAAGGATGTGGGGTGCAGGAAATGAGGCCGGGCCATCCGAAAGTTGTTTTTCGGATGCTGGCACTGGAGCCCCCTGACGCCCACCCGCATGCATGTGTGTGTGTCTTGCGTACAGCTTGGATGACCCCCCTTCCCTGAACGAACGAAGATTCGTTTGATCGTTGGTGCCCATTTACAGACGTAGTTAAAGTAGCGACAATTTGGGTGCGGAACACAGTGTGCACGGTCCCTACCCGCCCTAACGCAGGAGGATTGTCCACCTGTGATGTGTGACTGTGCCAGAGGGGTGCCGTCTGATGTGAAGTCCACTGTCATGGCCACTGACCATCAGCCCCGTGTTCCGGGCCCATGTTTCTGGCTATTTTTGGAGAGTTGTTTTTTTTTTTTGCACAGAATTACCTCGTCAAATTGGGGGATGCCCAAGGATGTTTCTGACTTGACGCACTGATTTCGAAAATGCTGTGTGCAGTCTTTGAATTCTTGCATCACCCTGTGGACGGGGGCTGCTGGCACTGGGTCCACAGAGGGTGTATTGCTGACTGCAGGTGGTGTCCCGAGTCGGAGCATGGGGACTGTGTCTGAGGACTACTCGTCGACGCGCTAGCGCACAACTGTTCCTGGTTCCTACACGCACGACTGTTCCTGACCATCAGTATCATGGAGTCTGTAGGAGGCTATGGCATTACTCCCGCGTGACCGCCACGGGAAACTGGGCAAGCAGGCACCAGTCCCCCCCCCCTGCCCCTCTAGGCCCAGGGAGTGGAACGTCACCCAAGAGCTATGATTTCGCCCTTCCTCTCATGGCTGCAAGGCTCATGTAGATCATCCTTATCACCACTGCAACTGGATGGAAAACGTTTTTTTTGGAAAATGATCGTGGACCCCTCTGGGTGCACAAACAAGTGAAATGTGCCCATTTTTGAGCCTGTTTTGAGCCATTTGGCCCTCTACGGTCCCAGGACACCTTGAAAATGGGCCATTGTTATATATATATATATATATGTGTGTGTGTGTGTGTGTGTGTGTGTGTATGGCCTATACGCAGATTTCCCCCCCCCTCCCCACCCCCGGGCCACTACTGGGTGCGTCTTCAATGGGAAGTAAGGACACACACACACACACACACACACACACACACACACACACACACACACACACACACACACACACACACACACACACACACACACACACACATATATATATATATATATATTACTATTACTACACCCCTCTCCCCTTAAATCTAGCTAACAAGCAACAACAAGCAAGCAACAACAAGCAACAACAAGCACTTCTCCTCACCGTTTTGGCCATTGCTCCGCCTCATCGCTCCGGGCTCTACTCTACTCTAGCCATCCTGGAGCCTAGGTGGTGGCCTTGCCAAATCCAAGTTTTGGGCCAGAAACTCACCGGTGGCGGCCCGGGGCGGGGGCGCCAACTCGGGAGGTGCCCTCCCAAATCTGCGCTGTTTTGGGCCAAAAACAGCCATTTTCGCCCAAAATAGCCCCCAAACCCGGGCGAAACGCCCAAACGAAGGAAAACGGTGGCCACACTCCACGTGCGGCTTGACTTCACCGTGTCAAAGAGCCCTCTAGTGCCCTTCAACTCCACGATATGTCCGAGAAACGGCCCAAAAAGGCGCCAAAAAGCCCCAAAATCTGCGCAATGTGCACCAACCCCCCGAAACCAAGCACGGACCGTATCTTGGGCTACGTGGCTCAAAATCCGATTCCGAGGGCACCTAGTCCACCCGCAACCCCCCACTTTTTGTGGTTTCCACCCCTCGGAATGGCCCAACGAGACGCGTAGACCCCTGTACTAGTGGTCACTTGGTGCAGTCGGAGGGCAGCCCGGCGCGCGCACAGCGGGGGCCAACGGTGGGTCCACCAATGTCCCCGGGGCGAAAAAAATCATTTTTTCCAAAGTTGTTCCCGGACCACTTGGGATGCTCAAACACGTGTTTTTGGCCCGTTTTGAGCCCGTGGTGGCGCGTTTTGGGTCATGGAAAATCCCAAAATGCCTTGAAAATGGGCCGTTTTGGGACCAACAATGGGTCAAAAATGGGTCAAAAACGCGTTTTTGCAAATAAGATCCTGGACCATTTATGATGCTCAAACAAGTGTTTTTAGCCCATTTTGAGCCCGTGGCGACGGGTTTTGGCTCATGGAAAATCCCAAAATGCCTTGAAAATGGGCCATTTTGGGACCAAAATGGGTCAAAAAAGCGTCAAAAACGTGTTTTTCCAAAAGTGATCCTAGACCATTTGGGATGCTCAAACAAGTGTTTTTAGCCCGTTTTGAGCCCGTTTGAGTTGAGTTTTAAGCCCCTTCCACCACATGTATGCACCACTTTGTCCTTTTCGCACGTACCTTAGAGCCGTGTGGTGGAGCCACCTAGAGTTGGGAGAGGGGTGTAGATTGGAGGATATATATATATATATATATATATATATATATATATATATATATATATATATATATATATATATATATATATATATATATATATATATATATATATATATATATATATATATATATATATATATATGTATATATATATATATATATATAGAGGTTCGTCCTCGAAGGGGCCCAAGGGCCCGAGGACGCCGCCGGGTTATTTTTCCGCCACGCCGGACGGAGCTCTACTGGCGAACCCCCCCCCCCCACGAGGGAGGGAGCACACGACAACCGCCAGCCCCCCCCCCCCCCCCCAACCCCCCCCCTCTCCCGAAACGGACTCCGGCGCGGAGGGTTGGAGATACAGTCCCATGCCGCGCGGCCATGAATCGACATGGCCCGACACAGGGCGACACACGCCCGCCCCCCTCTAGCTCAAGAGGGGCCCCCGTCGTCCCCCGGGCAGGGAGCAACCCCCTCCCCCCCCCAAGGAGCGGCCGCCCTCGGGGGCCCTCGCCCAGCCCCCGGAGGCCTCTCGGGGTTCGACCCCGAGCCAGCTCAGCCCTCCCACCCCCCCAGCCACAGCCCTGGAGCCCGCCCAATCTCCCCCGCGCCGGCCCACGAACTCTCGGGACCCGGGCATCGGAGCCCCGGTGCCCAACCCCGCCCGCCCCCCCCGGTATCCCTCCGGCGGGGCCCGTCCCGGTCCGGTTCGGCCGCGAGGGGACGGCTTGGCGCTCCCCCGCCTCCACCAGGATTCGCCCCCGTGGATGATGCTCGGCGGGATTAGTCCCCGCCGAGCGGGGTGCGGCCTCATCGCTGACCGCGGCCCCCCATCACCGCAAGCGCCCCGGGCTCCCCGGCCGACTTTGGCCAGCCCCGGCCGCTTCTCCGCCCCGGTCAGCCTCACGGTGACGCTCGGCGGCTGAGCTCACCCCCCCGCCCCCCGCGCGCACGCCCAACCGCATGCTACCCACCCCCCTCCATCCCGCGCACACGCCACCCCCGCGCCTTGCCCTCTCCCACTCCCCATCTTTCTCAGGTAACGCCCGACATTGTGGTGGACTTCGCCGGCCACTGACGGGGCTGCGCGCGGTTGACCGAAGGACCCCCCTCTAGCGGTTGGGGTCCAGGCCTTGCCCTCCTCGCCCGTGCAGCACGCACCGTGACATAGCATGGATCATACCTCCCTCCCTACGTGTGCACCATAAGTCATGGCGGCGAGTGGCCTTTGCCTCCCGCCCACCCCGTCCGCTCCCAGCTCCCCCTGCGACCCTTGCACAGGAACCGACCGGGGGGGGCCATTGGTCCCCGGGTGGGGACCCTAGGACCCTGGGTGGGGACCCGAGGACCCTGGGCGGGGACCCGAGGACCCCTTGCGCTCCGCCGTGGACCTGGAGGGTGGTCGGGCC
>OZ038380.1:52065437-52077937 GCA_964036045.1 Eutreptiella sp. 'Long Island Sound 2002'
TGGCACCCTCACGGTCATCAACGTCCGCGGCCCGGGCAGCGGCGGCGGCTCGTGGGCGTCTAAGGCGTCCTTCTGGGCTGACGTGGCCATGTACGCGGCGGCCAAAAGCGCGGGAGGCACCAGGGCCGTGCTCCTCGGAGGGGACTTCAACGTGTGGCTGGAGTCCCCGTGGCACCCCACCACGAGGAGGTTCCAAGCCCTGTGGGAACAGTGTGGGTTCCACAGGGCAAGCCCGGAACGGGAGGAGGACAGGAGGCCCACGAGAGCAGGGCACCGACTGGACTCCTTCCTGCTGAATTCGCCTCTGGTCCCTTGGGCGGCGCGTGAGCGCCCACACTTGGCGCCGGGGCGGTCTCCAGCGTCGCTGGGGTCGGTTCAAGGCCCTGTGGTCCTAGACATCCCGCTGGCGGTGGCAGGCAAAGAAAGAGTCACCAGGATGGCCTACTCGCACGCCCAAGGCAGGCTGCATGCCATACGCCCGGACTCCCCGGGGGTTCGTGAGGCGGCGGCGGCAGTACTGCAGAAGGCCTGCAAGGATCGGCGGCTACAGGCGTGGCTCTCGTCGGACCAGGACACTGCCACCATGGGCACGTCGGAGGTACAAGCGGTCTTTGACCTCCTCTACGCCTTCCGTGATGACGTGTCCAGGGTCACGGGAGTGCGCATGCCGTCGGGCATGGGCCCGCAGTACCTGTACGGGCAAGCGGAGACGCAGGTGTCTCCGGCCCAGGTCCTCTCTGATTAGCAGGCCCTGGCCTGGCGCGCCCATGAGCTGTGGCAACGGGACGCGGCGGCGGCCGGGCTCCACTCCCAGGAAGCAGCTGCCTTGCTACGGCACCTCCGGCGGGTGGACCCCGACCTGTCCCCTGCTTCGGTGGAGGACCTGCGCGCCGCGATGGACCAGCAGCACCAACAGCTAGAGACACGTGTGGAGGAGCTGCGGGGTGTCCTCAGGAGCAAAAGGCGCACGTCCATTAAGGACTATTGGCGGGGCAGGGTGCCGGATCTGCAGCTCCGATGGACAGCGATATGGGGGGCCATCAACGTGGTGAACTATGCCCCGTCGGGCCTGTGGTCCGTACGCGTCCGGGAGTCGGAGAAGGTGCTCTTGGAGGCCTCGTACGTCATTGGCGAGGTCCAGAGGTACTCGGAGGCGCTGTACGCCAAGCGGCCAGTGAACCTGCCGGCCTTCGAGCGGCTGGTCCGGGCCCACATCCCCCGAGGGGTGCCTGAGGAGTGGAGATCGGTGCAAGACTACACCCTGCAGGACCTTAAAGACGCCGTGAGGCAGGCCGTGGCGGACGACAAAGCTCCGGGGTCCAACTGGGTCACAGCTGCCCTCATAGCAGAGCTGCCTGAGCCGGTGCAGGGGCTCCTGGTGCACGCATACAGAGCTATCCTGCGAGGTGCGGACGTCCCGGAATCCTGGCACGAGGCCAATATCTGGCTAATGCCCAAGGGTACATCCACAGGCAACCTGGACGAGTACAGGCCAATAGCGTTGGGGCAGCAAGGCATGCGCATGCTCATGACTCCCCTCATGCGGAGGTTCACGGCCGTCTTGGCACGCAAGGGACTGGCTGCGGACTGGCAGTTCGGAGCCGTGCCGGGCTCCACGGCGGCTGCCCCGGTGCTCCTAGCCCAGCGCAGGCTGCAGCGTGTGCAGGAGGAAAACCACGTCCTGGCCTTCGATGTATCAAAGGCTTTCGACACAGCGCCGCATGGGGTGCTGGCGCTCCTCCTGCGCCACATGGGAGTCCCGGAGGAGCTCATCAGGCTCTTCCACACCCTCAGCTGCGGGTCTCTGGTGCGCATCGTCACAGCGCACGGCCCAACGCCGAGCATTCGGCTCCACAGGGGCCTGCGGCAGGGCAGCGCGGAGAGCGCTGTGCTCTACCTCCCCCTCTTAGAACCTCTCCTGAGGAGCCTTGCCTGCAAGGCACGGGGAGATACTCGCCATGCGGTGCCGCCCCTGGTGCAAGCGTACTGTGATGACCTCCTGTTGATAGCGCACTCCTTGCCGCAATTGCTGGAGTACGCAGCGGCGATTGCACAGTACCTCACGGACATGGGCATGTCCCTCAACGTCGGCAAATGCGCCTATGCCAATACTGCTCGCATCCACTTGATCATGGTGTGCCTGAGCCAAGGGAACGCGGCGGCTCCATGGGTGTGCTTACGCGCCAAGGACACGGTGCCCTACTTGGGCCTGCGCCTCGATCCCAGGGGGGTAGCAACCATGAAGGAGAAACATGTACTCCGGTGTGAAGCTCTGCTGGGCTGGTGCAAGAACACGTTGGGGCCGGCGTCGGTGCATCATGAGTTGATGGCGGCTGTGGTTGGAGGCATCGTGCGGTATGCGGCGCCCTACCTGTCCGACACGGCGGAGGCGGTGTTCAAGCTGAATACTGCCATCAAGGCTGCGGCCCTGCAATTCGAGAAGCTGCCCAAGGACCTGTCCAACGTGGCGGTGCCGTCGGGTCATGGGTTACAATTGGTGGATGTCCAGGTTATCTGCCGCGACTCCATCGTAGCGACCCTGGCTCAACTCACACACCACAGGTCGACGACAGTCCGTGATGAGCTGCGAGCCATGCTTCGAGACATACACATGCAGTACGGAGTGTGCGGGCAGTTCATGGTGCCCTCTGCGTCATTCGCCACGCACGCTAGCAATATGTGGGTGGACAGGGTACTCCGGGCGATGGGGACGTTGCTCGTAGGACTCCTCATACCGTCGTGAGTGTACTCGTGTGTACACGCCCATCTGCCGCAGGTGCAGTGGGTGCGGCGGAAGTTGGTGTCCCAATCCTACACCTTCAAGGGTAGGGACATCTGCGTTCTCTCGGGGCCCCGCACGGATGCGGCGGTACAGTCCCTGACTGATCCCGCAAATGACCTCCTGCATGCGCGGTTCCCCTGTCTTGCGCCTGGGCAATGGGCTGTCTAGCTCCAGGAGTGTCATGAGGACCACCTGCACCTTCCCCACGCAGGAGTAGGGCCCCATCAGCTGGACCACGTGTGGTTCACGGGGCTCCGCGACGTCTTCCGGCTGCAGCTGCCTAGTCCATTGACTCACCGTCTAATTCACCCAGTGCGCCGCAAGAAGGCCAGCAAACGCAATAGACAATCCACTTCGGGGGACGTGTATGTGGTGGGCGGGTACAGGGAGGAAGGATGGGACCCGGCGAACCCGGGGCTGTCCATGCCGTTTGTTCCCCTTACCCTCCTGTTCCTGCTGGGGGACGTCTTTGAAGGTTACCAACATCAAGACGATCCGGCGTTTGTCCGCCTACTCACTCCACACGCCGGGGGCGGCATAAACCCGTCACCACTGTGGGTTGTGCACGGGCGACCCGCGTTTTCCAGGGCATGCGCCGGGGTGCACGGGTGAGCGAGTGGGCAATTGTCCTTCTGCTGCCAACAGGCCTTGACTCGGATGCTGATGAGTGCTCGGTCCCGGAGGTGGTTCGGATGTCCAACGTGCCACACCATCCGCACGTCGCAGTCACGTCGCTGCGTGATGGCCGGGCGGTGGAACAGGGCTCTGTGGTGGTGTACCAGCCCTCCTGCTCCACAACAGTTTGGGGGGCGGAGTATACCACGGCCCTTGACGCCATCAAGTGAGTCTGCGGATGCGACCTGGCCTGGAGACCACATGCGGTGTATCGGCCGAAGGTGGTCCTCTCCCCGGAGCTCACGGCCTCCAGCGCGGCGTCCCTTGGAAGAGTCATGCAGAGCCCCCACTCCGACGTGGCATGGCTGGAACTCCACCGATACTGCTGGGTGCCGGTGGCGACTAAAGTCACACCGTCTGACGCGTCGCCCCAGGGAGACGAAGCCACGAACGTGGCGGTGGCCAGCCACGGGAGCCCCAGTGTACTGGTGCCATCTACGGCACGGTCCTGGAGGCGGAGATCATTGGCGCGGCGGCATACCTGTTGCACACGCCCCCGTCATCGTGCACGGTGCACGTGGTGGATGCATCCATCATTGGAGCGCATCTCCGCAGGGCGCAGGAGGCCCTGTACCGTGGCATCAAGGGGCCGACATCACATCTGGTCAACCAGCACGCACTGGGCTGGATAGTGGAGGGGCTGCGGCGGCTGCCACGCCGAGTTGGGGGGCCACACCACTGGGTGGTGAGGCAGAGCTCGCACTTGGCGGCGGTCCCGCTCGAGGCGCCGGACTCTGCCGCGGCCCGTGCAATGGCCCCGCCTGTTCATCTCGTCCTGCCGAAGGAGCATGCCATCCTCTTGGTGCCGGGGGATGATGGAGAGCTCGAGCCGCGTGTGCCATCCATGCAGGCCCTTCAGCACGTCCGGGAGATGGAGTGGCGCTCGCTAGCGGCACGCACCAGGGCGCCCACGCCACTGGCTGGCGCCTGTGAGGCGGTGCCCCTGGGAGCTGTGCACCACGGCCCAACGCACAGGAATATGCTGAGGGCACGTGACGGTCGCTTGTCCACCATGCAGGTCATGCGACGGTGGAGGCAGAAGCTCACGCGTGTGGCAATACGGGCCCACCCCTGTATCCTTTGTGGGGGGCCAGAAGAGGACATTGGCCACATGCGCTTGCTGTGTGCGCGGGACGAGGAGGTGGCAGGGCTCCTGTGCAGGCGTGTGGAGGAGTTCACGGCGGAGCTACCCCTGACGGACAGGGCGGTGGAGTTCGTGGCGTGGAGGGAGCACGGCTGCAGGTGGACGGAATCCCTGATGGCGGGTGTCGTCCCCGGGGACCTGAAGCGGCAGTTCGCTGCGGTGCGAGCGGCGTCGTCCCGGGGCCCTGCCAAGGGCAAGCTCTTTGTGGAGGACATGGTCCAAATTGGGGAAGATGTGTATGCCCGCAGGAACCACCGGCTCACCCAGATCATGCAGCTGCCGATGCAAGATCCAAGGAGGGCGGTATACGCGTTCCTGCGAGGTGACACACCCTTCTGCCCGCCGGCAAGGGGGGAATCAAACGGCGTCCGCCGTGGAACCCGTTTGCCGGCCTCCCCAGCGACCTGCAGGCGACCTTTTAGAGGGCACCGCTGCACGCACTGCTGGTGCCACGGTCGTACATCGCGCACGAGGAGGCCATGTCCTTGTTCCCTCACTGGATGGCGGCAGTGGCGCGGGCCTTCAGCCAGTGGATCGGTTCCTGGGTTGCTCGGGACTTCCGGCATTCAGGGACTGGTCCCGCGTGGTGTGGGCGCAATAGTGGGCCACGGTGCGTGGTACCATGGTCAGAGGCCCTGACGGCCAGAGTGATTCCTGGCTCCAGGTGTACACCAACCATCCGGCTGTGGGGAACGTCATGGGCTGGCCTCGCGAAGGTCTGCCGGTCCTTCAGCAGCCTCTGTGCGGTCTCCCAATCCTGGCGGTAGCTATCGTGCTTGACGTGGGTACGTTGTGGCCGTATGACCGGCAGCTGCGACGAGCCATACCAGCGGTCGCGGAGCGGCGGTCCATGGCCGTGTTGGTGGGCTCCAAACAGTTGGCGCGGGTACAGGGCGACGACGCGCAAAGCCGCGTCACGGATGCCATGTTCTTCCTGCCCGAGCGGGACGACCACGTGGCTGCCGACGCCCGTCACACCCTTGACGCTCTAGGCCTCGCGGCAGTCGTTGAGGCTCGGGCGGGAGGACAACGCTTGGTTCTCGCATCCGCCAGGGGCCCGGGGCAAGACGGGGTTGATGTCATCGGGGAGGTCTTACGAGACTATGGTTGGGAGCTCCTGACGAATGGCACACACAGCCCCAAAGTTGCGCGGTGGCCCTGGCTGCTTGAGAGCTTGCCGATGATGCCCGACGGGCGACCGATACTCCGCTCGGTGTCCACGTGGGAGGAAGCGAGGCGCAGCTTGCTCAGTTGTGCCGCAGCACGCGCGCTGGCAGGTGCTTTGCTCGGACTCCAGGAAGCGTGCTGCGATGTATGGTAGGACCTGTGGTCGCAGTGTTGTGATGGTAGCTGCGTTCCATCGCGGTCTGTGCTTCCGCAGCGATGCCACGGGTGCGGGGAGACAGCGTCGGTTTGGGTTCATCAATGTGCCTCCGTCCCACTATGCGGGACATGTAGAGAGCGTGCCGATAGGGGGTGGCCTAAGGCGAGGTGGGCACTGCGGCACTCTGGACAGATGTCCTCAAGTGCCTGGAAGACAATCCAGGATGACCTGAAGAGCGTCCCAATGGAAGGGGTACGGTGCCCCGATGCGCCGTCGGCAGCCCTGCCCCTGCTGCTATGGTGGGCGGCTCTGGAGGGCGACTCGCGGGTACTCTGGTTGTGGCATCACGGAGGAAATGGTGACGGCATCGTGGGGGCCGGGGGTAATGCAGGTTGATAGGGTGTAGGAAATGTGGGTGCACCTGCCACCGTCCCTACGCTGGACGTAGCGGAGGGAGTGCCGCCTGAGAAGCAGTGCCCTCATGGCCTGATTGTGCGGTACTGGCAGGCGGCGTATGACGGCCAACGCGATGTGACAGGTCGTGCCGGCCTGATGGTGAGCCGTACTGCCCCCGTGCATGAGGGTGGGACAGGGATGCTTCACCCGCCTGCCCCGGGTTGCCGCATACAACAGCGAGGTGTCATGGGTCGTCCCGACCACGGTAATAAGGCCCAAACCCCTGTAGGGTATTCCCATGGCACCGGGGTCTCCACTGGCGGCCTGGCTACGGCAGTACTGGGGGTGGTTGCTCGGGATACACCGAGGTGCACGGATTTGTGTCGGGGCGGGCGACATTGTTGCCGGCGCTACGGTGCATGCGTTGCGGCGCCCCCTGGGAGTGATACACGGGGTTGCGGGGACAGCCCGCAGGCCCCGGGAGCGGCGACGAAGCGATGATGTGTGCGTAGATGAATGTGACGGCGTGGTCGTCAAGTGGACCGTATGGCGGGCGTACTTGAGACGGCGTGGCGGTCTGGGAGGAGCACTCAAGAGGGGCACGTGGAGTTCAAGGTGACGGTGTACTGGCGTCATGGGGGTACGCGCGGCGGTACTGGGTCCGTATGGTGAGGGTACGCGGCGGTACTGGGGAACCGTACTGTGGGGGCGCTACGGGGTTGCATGGCGGTACTGGGGTGTCCCCCGGACCCCTCTAACAACTCAGGGGGCGCGTAGGGGCATCCCCTGGCCCCGTTAACAAACTAGAGGGACGGTGCCTGCGGGCATGTACATAGTCTAACCTCTGACCATGGCCTTGCGGTTGCGGTGGTGCGTGTGGTGGCGGCTCGCAGGTGGCATCGGCGTGGCAACAGCGGTACTGCGCGGCGTCGTAGCGATGAGTATGCGGTCGCCTCACCATTCGTAGAGACTTACTCCTGGGGGGCGCCAGTCCGATCGGCTAGAGGCGGGGAGAGAGGAGGAGCAGCATGGTGAGTGGTCCGGGGGGTGACGCGCGGGCCAATGCTATAAGTAGGCTCGCCACGTCGTCGGTGGGGGCCGAACCTGCGGCCTGGCCGCTGCTGTTGCGGAAGAGGCGCAACCACGGGAGCTGGCCAATCACTGCAGGTAAGGGTCAAGGGTAGGCGCCAAGGCAATGTATGTGGGCCAGATGAGGTGCACCTCGTAACCACAGCCCGGGCCCAGCCTCTGGTGGGTACCCCTACAGGGGGTCGATAACCAAGCTACGGCACCCACCAGCCCGAATCCCAGCCAGCGATATTCACAGGTTGCGCCACTCCCGTCGCGTAGCGGCCGGCGTCCCCCCTGTAGACCCTCATGTCATAATATACGTGGGCAAGTGGATGCCTCGAAGCTGATTGGGTACTGGCCCCTGACATGGACTGCCGGCACGGTATATATCTGGGGTGTGGGTGCAGCTCAGGGCCACGGGGATGTGGAGTTGATATCGTGTTTCTGTACTATACTAGGGGACTGGTGCGGTGGGTCGGCGGCGTACATTGTGGGGACATGGGGGCGATGAAAGCTGAGGACCAAGCTAGGCTGGAGCCTCCCAGAAATCCTGGCTTTGCATATACGGGTTATTGCGTGCTAGCAGTGGGATACGTGGAGTCAGGGGTGGTGGGCATTTACGAGTATGCAGCTGGCAATGGATTACGTGGGGTCACGGGTGATGGACGTCTCCACGGTCGCGGGGGTACGCGAACAACGGAGAGTCCGCTCTTGCTTCGCCGTATGCGTGCCGCTTTGTACCTTGGTTGCCGCTTTGCGGCGGACAGAGAAGCCCTTGCTTTCTGCTTGTTGCGATGCTGCTGCGTTGCTGTGCCTTGCCCCCTTACCCCCGGCGAACAAACGGGCCAGCGTCCGTCGCCATTGCTAAGGCTAACGCTTTGTAGTTGCCATTGCCCCCAAAGCCTGGTTGACCGGTATCCCCGGTCCTCTGGGTCCTCCGTCATGCTGTGGGCCACCTCAGGCAGCCCTGGGACCCACGGGATCGAGCGAGGCAGCAACCACGTGTCGGCGCGAGATGCCCGATAACTCCAGTAGACGGCATGATAAGTGGTTATGACTATGACTATGACTATGTATGTATATATATATATATATATATATATATATATATATATATATATATATATATATATATATATATATGTATATATATATATATATATATATATATATATATATTATATATATATATATATATATATATAGATAGATATATATATATATATATATATATATATAGATATATATATATATATATATATATATATGTATGTATGTATGTATGTATGTATGTATGTATATACATATATGTATGTATATACATATATGTGTATATATACATATATGTAGATATATATATATATATATATATATATACATATATATAAATATATATATATATATATATACATATATATATATATATATATATATATATATATATATATATATATATATATATATATATATATAGATATAGATATATATATATATGTATATATATATATATATCCTCTAATCTACACCCCTCTCCCAACTCTAGGTGGCTCCACCACACGGCTCTAAGGTACGTGCGAAGGGCACAAAGTGGTGCATACATGTGGTGGAAGGGGCTAAACTCGGTCAAAACGGGCTTAAAACGGGCTCAAAACACTTATTTGAGCACCCCAAATGGTCCGCGATCACTTTTGGAAAAACGCGTTTTTGACCCATTTTTGACCCATTTTTGGTCCCAAAATGGCCCATTTTCAAGGCATTCTGGGATTTTCCATGGCCCAAAACGCGCCACCACGGGCTCAAAACGGCCTAAAAACACTTGTTTGAGCGTCCCAAGTGGCCCGGGAACAACTTTGGAAAAAATGATTTTTTTCGCCCCGGGGACCCTGGTGGACCCACCGTTGGCCCCGGCCGTGCGCGGGCCGGGCTGCCCTCCGGCTCCACCAAGTGACCACTGGTACGAGGGTCTAGGTGGTTTGTTGGGCGATTCTGAGACTTGGAACCCACAAAAAGTGGGGGGTTGCGGGTGGACTAGGTGCCCTCGGAATTCGGATTTGAGCCACGCAGCCCAAGATACAGCCCGTTCTTGGTTTCGGGGTGTTGGTGCACATTGCGCAGATTTTGGGGCTTTTTGGCGCCTTTTTGGGCCGTTTCTCGGACATATTGTGGAGTTAGGGGGCAACAAAGAGCTCTTGGTCACGGTGAAGTCAGGCCGCACGTGCAGTGTAGCAAGTGTTTGCCATCATTTGGCCGTTTTGACGGGGTTTGGGGGCGGTTTTGGGCCAAAAAAGGCTGTTTTGGGGCACAAAATGCGCAGATTTGGGAGGGCACCTCCCGACTTGGCGCCCCCGCCCCGGGGCGCCACCGGTGAGTTTTTGGCTCAAAACTTGGATTCGGCAAGGGCACCACCTAGGCTCTAGGATGGCTAGAGTAGAGTAGAGCCCGGAGCGATGAGGCCGAGCAATGGCCAAAACGGAAAGGAGAAGTGCTTGTTGCTTGTTGCTTGTTGCTTGCTTGCTTGTTAGCTAGATTTAAGGGGAGAGGGGTGTAGTAATATATATATATATATATATATATATATATATATATATATATATATATATATATATATATATATATGTATATATATATATATATATATATATATATATATATATATATATATATATATATATATATATATATATATATATATATATATATATATATATATATATATATATATATATATATATATATATATATATATATATATATATATATATATATATATATATATATATGTATATATATATATATATGTATATATATATATATATGTATATATATATATATATGTATATATATATATATATGTATATATATATATATGTATATATATATATATGTATATATATATATATATATATATATATATATATATATATATATATATATATATATATATATATATATGCATACCCTCTCCCCTCTCCCCTCTCCCCTTAAACAACAAGCAACAACAACAACAACAACAACAAGCAACAACACCATTGCACCTTCCCAACGCCTCAGGCTTGACTCTACTTCAGCCATCCTGGAGCCCAGGTGGTGGCCTTGCCAAATCCAAGTTTTGAGCCAAAAACTCACCGGTGGCGGCCCGGGGCGGTGGCGCCAAGTCGGGAGGTGCCCTCCCAAATCTGCGCAGTTTTGGGCCAAAAACAGCCATTTTTCGCCCAAAACAGCCCTAGTAAGGGTTCAAAACAGCCAAACGAGTGCAAACGGCTGCTACACTCCGCGTGCGGCTTGACTTTCTCGTGACCAAGGGACCTTTGGTGCCCTCTAACTCCACGATATGTCCGAGAAACGGCCCCAAAAGGCGCCAAAAACCCCCAAAAACTGCGCAATGTGCACCAGCACCCCGAAACCAAGCACGGGCCGTATCTTGGGCTACGTGGCTCAAAACCGAATTCCGGGGGCACCTAGTCCACCCGCAACCCCCCACTTTTTATGGTTTCCAAGCCTCAGAATTGCCCAACGAGACACGTAGACCCCCGTACCTGTGGTCACTTGGTGCAGCCGGAGGGCTGGCCAGCCCACGCACAGTGGGGGCCAACGGTGGGTCAACCAGGGTCCCCAGGGCGAAAAAAATCATTTTTTCCAAAATTGTTCCTAGACCACTTGGGATGCTCAAACAAGTGTTTTTAGGCCGTTTGGAGCCCGTGGTGGCGCGTTTTGGGCCATGGAAAATCCCGAAATGCCTTGAAAATGGGCCGTTTCGGGACCAACAATGCGTCAAAAGTGGGTCAAAAACGCGTTTTTCCAAAAGTGATCCTGGACCATTTATGATGCTCAAACAAGTGGTTTTATCCCATTTTGAGCCCGTGGCGACGGGTTTTGGCTCATGGAAAATCCCATAATGCCTTGATAATGGGCCATTTTGGGACCAAAAATGGGTCAAAAATGGGTCAAAAACGCGTTTTTCCAAAAGTGATCCCGGACCATTTGGGATGCTCAAACAAGTGTTTTTAGCCCGTTTTGAGCCCGTTTTGACCAAGTTTAGCCCCTTCCACCACGTGTATGCACCAGTTTGTGCCCTTCGCACGTACCTTAGAGCCGTGTGGTGGAGCCACCTAGAGTTGGGAGAGGGGTGTAGATTGGAGGATATATATATATATATATATATATATATATGTATGTATGTATGTATGTATGTATGTATATATATATATATATATATGCATATATATATGTATATATACATATATGTATGTATATACATATATGTGTATATATACATATATGTAGATACATATATATATGTATATATATATATATATATATATATATATATATATATATATATATATATATGCATATATACATGTATATATACATATATGTGTGTGTGTGTGTATATATATATATATATATATATATATATATCCTCTAATCTACACTCCTCTCCCCAACTCTAGGTGGCTCCACCGTATGGCTCTAAGGTACCTGCGAAGGGCACAACTTGGTGCATACATGTGGCGGAAGGGGCTACACTGGATTAATTTGGGCTCAAAATGGGCTAAAAACCCTTGTTTGCGCACCCCCAATGGTCCAGGGACATTTTTCGAAAAATGTGTTTTTGACCCTTTTTCCACCCATTTTTGCTCCCAAAGCGGCCCTTTTCAAGGCATTTTGAGATTTTCCAGGGGCCAAAGCGCGTCACCACAAGTTCAAAATGCGCTAAAAACACTTGTTTGAGCATCCCAAGTGGTCCATGATCCCTTTGGGAAAAATGCGTTTTTGACCCATTTTTGACCCACTTTTGGTCTCACAACGGCCCATTTTCAAGGCGTTTTGTGACTTTCCATGGCCCAAAACGCGCCACCACGGGCTCAAAACGGCCTAAAAAACACTTGTTTGAGCATCCAAGTGGTCTAGGAACAACTTTGAAAAAAAATATTTTTCACCGCGGGGACCCCCGTGGACCCACGGTTGGCCCCAATAGTGCGCGGGCTGTGCTTAACTCCGGCTGCACCAAGTGACCACTGGTACGTGGATCTAGGCGTCTCGTTGGGCGATTTTGAGGCTTGGAAACCAACAAAAGTGGGGGCTTGCGGGTGGAATAGGTGCCC